>JAULBV010074443.1:0-27106 GCA_032358295.1 Pterothamnion heteromorphum | reverse complement strand
TGTCTGCGTGCCATCGGGCATAAGCGCGACGTTCGGCGTGATGGTGGCGAGGGCTTTCGTCCAGATCGCGTTATCGAGATCCTGCGAGTATTTGAGCATATTGTGCGTGCCGAACGCCAGCGCGCCACCATGGCGGCGGGCGATCTGTTTTCCACCTAGCCCGGAGGCCGACCGATCACCGACCCGTTTCACATCACCGGCCCGGCCGTCATATCGTTCAGCGGCGGGAGGACCAGCGGCTACATGCTCTGGCGCATCCTCCAGGCGCATGGCGGGACTCTGCCGGATGATGTGATCGTGTTGTTTGCCAACACCGGCCGCGAGATGCCTGCGACACTCGATTTTGTGCGCGACTGCGGCGCGGCATGGGGCGTGCCGATTGTATGGGCCGAGTATCGGTGGAACCCAGGCGGGCCGTCCTATGAGGTGGTCAACCACAACAGCGCGAGCCGAGCAGGCGAACCGCTGGAAATGCTGTTCCGCAGCAAGTCCATGCTGCCGAACCCGGTAAGCCGCTTCTGCACCATCGAGACGAAAATCCGCACGATGAAGCGATATATCCGCGCCGTGCATGGGTGGGACCGCTGGACCAATATCGTCGGGCTGCGTGCCGATGAAATGCGCCGCGTGGTCAAAGCGACCGACCCGGCGCGCAACAAGAAAGACCGCTGGGACGTGCGATGCCCTTTGGCCGAGGCGGGCGTGACCGAGCCGGATGTTCGCGCGTTCTGGCGCTCTCAGCCCTTTGACTTGCGGCTTGCCGGCAAGTGGGAAGGGAATTGCGATGGCTGCTTCCTCAAGAGCCGGGGTGCCATCACGCGCATGATGCAGGACCACCCCGAGCGAATGGAATGGTGGGCAGCGCAGGAAGCCGTGCCGCGTGGCGCTGGTGCGGGCGCCACCTTCCGTGCCGACCGGGAACCCTATGCCCGGCTGGCCGAGATTGCCCGCGACCAGGGCGCGCTACCGTTTGATGAGACGATGGTGGAAGGCGGTGCTGAATGCGGCATGGCCTGCACCGACTGAATTTTCCACCTAACCCCGACCTGGAGGCCCGCCTCATGGAATTCCCCACGCATGCACTTGAGCGCACAAGCCCGAAGGGCGGCCCCTGCCCTATCGCCCGCGTTCAGCAGCTTGCGGAGCGTGCTGGATGCGAGCGCGGCCGAGCCTACGTTATAGGTGAAACTGATGAGCGCCGCCCGCTCATGCACGGCAAGCGGCAGCGGGTCTGGCTTCTTTGGTAGCGTGGCCGCGCCGAGCGTATCAGCCGGCGCGGGCGGGATGGCGTCACGGCGCCAGAAGGCTTGAAGCCAGCCGAGGACGCCCATGTTAGCGCCCCTTCTTGTCGTATGCGCTCCAGGCAAGACCAACGATGGTAATGAGCGCCCCGACAAGGGGCTCAATGTCGCTTTGCGCGATAACGCCGTATGTGGCGAGGCTGCCGCCCGCCGCCGTCAGGACATGGCGGATCAAGCCGAAAAACATCGGGTTCATGTGTGTGCCTCTTTGTTGTGTTCTTCCCGGAAAAATTCCGGTTTAAGCTAATGCGCGCATTAGGGCGCATTTGGCACATTTCCGGTTTGCCGGATTATTTCCGCCAAATACGCCAAATCTTGACCGACAGCGGCGGCCTCAATGGATGCCCTTCAAGTAGGCATAGACCGCCGCGCAGATGGCGAGCGCGCTTCCTAGGCTCCCCATGCCGAGCCAGCGCAGAACGGCGATACCGCCCGCGCTCTGGTCCAGCTTGGCTTGCATGGCGTCTATCTGCCCCGCCATGCGCTCTATCACTGCGTCCCGCTTGGCTGCGCTTTCGAGGAGGTGCAACACCTGCACTTCAAGCCGGGCGATGGCTGCGTCCGGCTGCGTCATCAGGACACCCGCCACGCGAAGCCGGTCCAGTTCTGGCCCGGAACCGCCGTCCCGACAGACGCACCGCCTGCGCCTTCGCCAGCCGCGATGTTGGCAACTACGCCGCTATTCAGCAGCATGAAGAAATACGCCCACCGGCCACCAGCCGGCAAAACCGCAGCAACGCCAAAGCTGAAATTCTGCTGGACCCATTGCCCGAGACCGGATGCAGTTTTCGGCAATGGCGCATCCACTGGCGCGGCAACCAGAACCCAGGACGTGCCGTCATAGACAGCCGTTGCAACCAAGCCATTGCGCAACTCTCCGCCAACACAGGCCGCACCGGATGGTGCCAGCACCGCCGTAGCTGCAACGCCATTGACGTTCAGCGTCGTCGCGCCGCTGTTATCGGCCGCCGGGATAAACCGGACCATCATGCCGGTTGTGTAAGCCGTGGCCGCTGGCGACAGGGAGATGGTCAACGCATTGGCCGTGCCGCCCGCCGTGCCTCCCCATTGCGCCGCGCCGGCTTGCACCTGGCCGAGTGTCGCGTATTCGTTCAGCGCCGTCGCCGCGCCCACGTTTGTCAGCTTGAACGTAGCCATCGGCAAGTTTGCGCTCGGCACCGTCTGGCCGTCTTTCGACAGGCTTTGCGTCAGCGCGGTTGCAACATCAGCCAAGCTGGTGTTGTAGCTGCTTGAGCTAATCGGCGTTCCGGTAACAACCGGGGCTTCCGGGGCGTTGTAAGTTCCAGCACCGTCGCGTGGCATCTAATCACCTCATTTGGAAAAGCCCGCGCATCCGATAGGATGGCGGGCGATGTGGATAATATTGATGTTATTTTCGGTCGGCTTTGGTGCCGCCTTAGTCGCTGCGTATCTGGACCAACGTCGCTAGTTGACGGTCATGGATGCGCTAGACCCAAGGCTCTGAGTGATCGCAGCGGCCAGCGCCGCGCGCTGCTGCGCTGTGAGGTTGTCGGCTTGCGACTGCCGAAGCAGCCGTTGAACAGTCGCGGCATTTTGCCCCTGTGAAGTCTCAAAAAGCATGCGCGCAAGCTGGTCAGCCGTGTTGCTGTTGATGCCCTGAGAAAGCCGCGAAATGTGGTTGACGCCTTGCGTGGCCGCGCTGCTCAAGTGCCCCATAAGGAGTGCGGCCAACATCCCGCCTGGCGGGTCGCGCGCCATATCTTCCGCGCCAGCGCCGAGACGCCTAGTTTGAGAGCCGGCACGGGGGTTAACCGTATGCTCAACCTGCCCCATGGTGTTTTCGCGGCGCAGCGCATCCACAAGCGAATTGCGTTGCTGGTTATCGGGGATCAACGTCTCAAGGCGGCGGATATTGTTGCGATCTTCTACCAGACCGCGCGCGGCACCTATCGCGCTGTTCGGGTCGCGGGTTTTATCCGTGATCGCTCGCCCTAGCCCAACGCGCGCTGCGTCCATATCGCTTGAACCGTTGATGCGGCGCACATAAGCGGCCAGCACGTCTGGGTTAAGCTGCAAAGCCCCCTGCCCCGTGCGGATGGCTTCCATGGTTTGTGTCGGGCCGCCCCAAGCGTCCAGGGCGCGGGCGTAAACCGGGATACGTTCACGGAGCGTTTCGACAAGCGCAGCGCGATTCAAGTTCACTGCGCGTTCGTATTGGGTCATGCGCCTTGTCGGGTCGTTCATCACCTCCCGGACAATGTCATCATAACCCATTTTAACCGCGTGCCAGAGCCGCACGTTTTGCATGCGGGGATCAAGCACAAACTCGCCATTGGCGCCGCGCGACAATCCGGCCGCTTCCCAATCAATCGGCGTGTGCCGCGTGGCTGGGTTCGCCATGTTTTCGAGGTCCATGATCCGCATGCCGCGCTGGATCGCGTCTTGCCCGATCTGATCTGCCACCAACGGCTGCAAGTCTGCCGTCACGGTCCCAGGGACACGGCGCTGATAAGCTTCCTCGAACAAGTTGCTGCTAGAACTGCGCAGCCCCTGCAAGGCGTCCATATCGTCAAGGACGCGCGTGCCGCCACCACCCCCTAGGGTTTCGTCAACCGCTCCTGCGATACGCTCCGGCCGAGCGCCGCGCCGCGCCTGAACAAAGCGATCCGCCGCCTCTTGAGCCGCGCCGGGCGTGTTTGCCGCCACAGCGCCCAAGTTCCGGAGATTGGCGCCGCCACGATCCACCAAGGCAAGGGCATCAGCCGCGTGCCCAACAGGCGGCGCGGTCAGTGTGGCGGGATCAATACCATCCCGGCTCAACGCGCGGACAACTTGACGCCCAGCCGCCAAGCCTGCGTCGCGGAGGCCGGTAGCGTCCAGCACGCGGCCAGCAACGCCAGCACCCACATTTACGCCAGCGCCGAGGGCGCCACCTAGAGCGCCACCCACAGCCGCACCGCTTGCAGCGGAACCGACACGATTAGCAAGGCCACCTTCGCCTTCGCCAAAGCCGGACAGCGCGCCACCAGCCGCGCCAGATGCCACCCCGCGCAAAGCCGCGTTGCCAACTTGTGCCAGAACACCGGCACCTTGTGCGGCCCGCCCAATAAGGTTCAGGGGCAAAGTTGCAACGCCACCGACCACTTGCCCGGCAACGGCTGAAAGTGGATTGGTCTGGTCGTCCAATTCGTTCTGGCGCCGCGCAGCGTCTCGATAGCGCGCGTAGCCCGCGCTGAACCCGTCACCGCCTACAGCGTTAGCCGCGCCGCCCACGACACCGGCCAACTCATCGGCAAAACCAAAGGTTACACCACGCGCAACGCCTCGGGCGGCAGATCCCAACATAGACGGGCGGTCTTCTGCGCGCGGATGGTCTGGCTGTTGCAACGGCGCGCGAAGGTGGTTGATGATATCGTCGTCAGAATATCCAGCGCGCCGCGCGCCGGCCGTGTCGAAGTTCCGGCCATGCGCCAGATGGTCCGCGATTTCGGCTGCCGAGTAACTAGCACTACGGGCGCCTTCAATGTCGAAAGCCATTAATTACCTCCCGAACGATGAAAGCGGCGGTCGCTCGCCTTGCGGAGGGGGCTGTGGAGCCTCTGCGCCGCCAGGCTGAACGCGCCCGAACTCGCCTCGCGTAATGGCGTCAAACCGCCCGCTGGCGGCACGCTCGCGCACTTGCACGGCTTCCATCGCGCGATTAATCAAGCCCTCACGTTCAGCCCGCGACATGCTAGGTGATGCCTGCATATCAAGCAGAATGCGCCGCTCACCTTCAGTCGGGTTGCCGCCGAAGATAGACCGCAACTGCGCCAACGCCTGCTCGGTCATGATGCTGCCGAACATAGTAGTTGCGCGTGCCGTGTTGGAGTCAAGGCCGGTTACACCAACAGCTCGGCCGCGTAGTTCCGCCAGAGGGCCGGCGTAAGCTTCACTTGAGAGACGGAGCGCCTGCGTAAGTGAATCACGCGCCGAACGGATGCCGTTAAGGCGATCTTCCGTTTCCGCCTTAAGGTCCAGTTCACCAGGCGTCAGTTGCCGCGCAGGGGCGGGAATAGCTTCAAGCTCGCCCCGGTCATTCAGGCGCTGCCCCCCCGGAATGGGGCCACGCGTTGCGGACGGAAGCTCAGGCTCGCGCGTAGCACCCTGGACAATGCGGCGGTTCCCGAGGTTGCTATATTGCACCCGGATAGTCTGACCGTTAGGGCCGCCTTCATTAACCGGCGCAAGCCAAGTTTCCGTTTCGGGAATGGTGCTGACAACGCGCCCCGTGCGCTGGTCATAGATCGTCGTGCCCGGCGACGCATTAGCGAGATTGGTTTGATTGCGGGTCGCGATTTGCCCGACAACCGGCGCAAGGTGGCGCGTAGCAGGGTCAAGCGCCAACGCCAACGCCGCCGCGTCATAATTGGGCTGCGCCGGCCGCCCCTGTGGCGCCGCGACAGGCGCGCCGCGCGGAACCGGCACAGCAGGCCCGGCATAATCTGAAGCCACGCGGGCAGGAGCCGCCGCCATATAACCAGAACCGATCCTCTGCAATTCGGCCTGAACCTGATCCGGCGTAAGGTTCGGATTATCCAAAACCGCCTGTCGCTGCGCGGCGACATCGTTGCGAAGTTCCCGCATGGCGGGAGACGCCACCGGCTGCACTGGGCCGCTCGGAACCGGCACATCAGGCGCCGAATTGGGCGGCATGGTGCTTGTGTATCGCGGCGCATGCGGCATAGCCTGTGGCGCATCCGTCGGTGCCGCCTGTGGCGATTCTTGCCCTGGCGTAATGCCGAACCGCGAAAGAATGCCGTCAATGCGTTGATTGGCCGCCGTTTCGCGCTGCGTCTGATATTCCTGCATGCGCCGGAAATCAGTATCCTCGCGCGCCTGGTCCCGTGTCTCGGCCTGTTGCGCCATGAACGCTCCAAGGATACCCGGAACCGCCCGCGCGACTGTGGCGCCAGTGCCCCACACCGGGCCGCCCTGGCTGGATTGCGCCATCATCTGTTGTGCAAGCTGCGCCTGTGCGGACGGGCGGCGGTTCTGACGCGCCTGCATCAACAGCATTTGCGTCAATGCGTCGTTAGAGCCGGACATTAATAGCCTCCACCGATGGGCGTTTGCCCCGGTTGATACGTCTGGATTGGGCCGCTCGGCTGCGAAGGAATGCGGCTGCCAAGGTCAGAACCCCACCCCTGAAACCGCTCCCACATGCTCGGCCCGTTGCCGTCGCCTTGCATCCGCTGAAGCAACTGCGCCATGGACGAAGCGGACGGCATGGCGCCAAGTGCACCGCTCAATCCGCTTTGTCCGCCACCGCCACCACTATCGAATCTGGCCGGCTGCAACTGCATCGTGCCGCCCATGGGCTGCATTTGCTGCTGCGGCTGCTGGCGCTGATCACGCTGCTGACGGCGCTGCATCAATGCCGCCGCAAGCCCCGCGTAGGGATCGCCGCCGAAAGACATGCTCATTCCGAAACCCTTTCGTCGGCCGATAGCTCTTGAAGCATCGGCATAAGGTGCCGCAAGCACGGGACAACCTCGCCCATCAACCGAGACATGCGGTCCTTATAGGCGTCATAAAGCGCGGGATGGCGGGCCTTCAGGTACGGGCCGTTATCCACATTCCACCATGCGGGGCAGGTCGCGCATTCCGGCCCCTGCCGGAAATAATCATACAGCGCCGGAAGCGGGATGTTGTTTTCAGCGATGAACGCAAAAACCTCATCATCCGTCCAAGCCTGGATTGGGTAGAGATACTCAACGCCGTCTACCACGTCACCCGACACCACCGGCAAGTGCGGCATGTCAACATCTCGAGTGCCGCGAATAACCAGTGTGTTGCCGTCTCCGATCACCCGTTCATGCAGCGGGTTCATCAAATTGGCAGCGCAGCAATCGAACCGATGCGCCACCCTTCCGCCATCGCGTCGCGCCTGCCCGATGGGGTGCGCCGAATACGGGACCAAGTCGGATGGCTCGCCGTGATGTTCAGCCCACCCGCGCGCATCGCTGCGCAGATGAACAAAGTTTGGGCACCACGCCGAAACCGCCGCGACGTGCGCGACCATCTCAGGGAACAGGTCGCCCGTGTCTTGATGATAGACCGTCACGCGGTCCAAAAGCCCGGCTTGCCGCAGAAGCCACACGATGATTGTGCTGTCTTTGCCGCCACTGAACGAAACGGCGATACGCGAATGGCGGGAGACTGCGGACCAATCCATTAAGCGATGATCGCCGCGATAGCTGCGCCACCGACTGCGCCGGCCGCACTACCCATGGCGGCGTTGTTCGCGCCCTGCCGCTGATTGACGCCGTTGGTCCAATTCACGGCGCCCGCGTAATTCTGACCCACGCCGCCTGCGTAATCCGGCGCTTGCACACCCACCTGTGCCACCGGGTTAAACTGCGGGTTCTGCACTTGTCCGCCCGTGAGCAACGCCGAGGCCTCATTGATCGGCTGCGCCCGCAACGCAAGCTGTTCCTGCAAGGACTGCTGACGCGCCTGATTGCCGAACGTCGCGCGGCCGATGTCCATGCCGTAAGCCTGCTGGACAGCCTGATTACCGAAGGTCGCCTGCTGCATCCGCGCGTCGTTACCAAAGCCGGCTTGCTGCATCCCAAGCCCGAACATGCGCGACTGTTCATCACCGGCGTTCAGGATGGCGCCATATCGCGCATCATTCGCCTGGCGGCTGTAATCCTGCATTCCCGTATTCCAGGCTTGTGAGCCCATCGTGATGCCCTGATTGGCAAGCCGGCTTTCCAGCGCCGCCCGCTCGCGCTCCAAATCCGGATTGATGCGCGCCAGCAAGGCCTGCTGCACCGCTTCACGGCTTTGGTTCGGATCGCCAAGCCCCGTGTAATCGGGGCGCTGCGCCAAATTCACGCCATACTGCAAATTGCCGGAACGGTCCTGGACGTTCGTTGTGATGTCCGGGCCGCTGTATTCAAATGGCTGCGACAACCGCCCCTCGACATTTCCGAGTTGCTGCAACGCCGATCGCGCGTAAATTTCCTGCCCTTGCGTGCTCGCATCATACAGCCGCTGCTGCTCGGGCGAGTAGGAGACCACGTTTTCCCACTGGCCCGTGCCAGGCGCCTGCCGCCAGCGGCTATCACCCTGCGGGGTCAACTGATCCACACGGTTGAGGGCCGCCGTCTCGCGCGCCGCCTGACTGTTAAACTCAGCTTGCGCCCGCGCGGTAGCAACCGGATCAGGCGCCGGGGGCGCAGCTTTAGCTCCACCGCTCATGCTTCAATTCCTTTAAAATACTTGGTCTTGCGCCATGCGTCCGCGCTCATGGTAAAGCAGACTTGATGCTTCTTGCGGCCGTAGCCATGGGGCCGCACGCCCCACTGCTTGAAGCCGACATGCAGAAGAAACTTGATGGTTGCCGCGTTCGCCAACGGCGTGCCGACTTCCAAGACATAAGCTCCCACCTGGACGAAGGCGTAATGGAAAATTGCGTGCAGCACGGAAGGCCACGCCCAATGCGGCCCTTCAGCCGCAACGCTCACATTCAGCGTGTCGCCGTCCGGGTGCCTGCCGTGATCGTAGAACGCCACCACCGCCGAAAGCTTACCGTGCCGCACCACGCCGGCCACTTGGCATTCAGGCAAGCCCATGCCGTGCAAGTGCGGAATGCGCGCCTCAGCCCACGCCCGGAGATAGTCAACCTCTTCCGGCGTGGCCGCGAAGATCAGCACGCTAGTAGAGCGATCCTTGCTGCGGGCCGGATGCCATTTGCATCGCCTCGCGCAAGCGGCGCTCTTGCTCGCTGTCGCCGCCCTGCCCGTTCAAGATCGCCATAACCATAGCGTTCAATTCGTCGGCACCGCCGCCCGGCATGGGAGGCTGACCCATAGCAAGCGGAACGCGCGGCGCAGCCGGCCGGGCGTATGGGCTGCGTCCGGCAACGCCAGGCTCTTCCGGGATTGGCCCGTCCGGCATACTGCCCATCGGGTTAGGGCGTCCCATCTGGCCGGCGCCAGGACCGTCCTGATATTGCGGTAATGGGGCCATCGCCGTGACAGTCGGGCCGGGCATGTAGAAATCCGCTTGGCTTTGCCCGTTCCGTTCGGCGGGCGGCTGTAGCCCCGGGACAGCGGGGCGCCGCGCGTCCGTGAAAGCCTGACGCGGCCCGCTCATGGGCGCGCGGCGAAGTTCTTCCGCCATCGGGCCGCCCTGCGGCTGCAAGCCAAGCAAACGGCGATATAGACTTTCGCTCATAGCGTCCCACCCGGAATGAATGTTACGTTCGTCGCAATCCAAGCCGGCCGCGCTACACGGGAAGCCGACTGGACCCGAACCGCCGCCACGCGGCCAACACCGCGAACGCCCGTCCAAGGATCAAAGATCGCCTCGCCGCTCCAAAGCGACACATCCCAAAAGGCAGCATCCCACAGCGAGAGATCGGCGCTCGCCGCCGATGGCGCGGGCGGCGGGGCCTGCGTCCGATAGTCCATCACCATATCAACACCGACAGACGGCGCGGCCTCACAGGACAAGATCACCTGTGCCCGCTTGAACGCCTTCTTCTGCGCGGCGGAACCGAACTTGTTGAACGCCTGCACCGCCATCGCCACGATGTCCGAGCCGTTGTCGCTGGTGCCGGTATCCGAAAGGTAAACCGCCGTATCGCCGCCGAAGTATGCGCTTTCGTTCAACAGCCCCCAGCACCGCGCATTCATACCTTTGAACCGGCACGGCGCTCGCGTGATGGTATTGAACACATATTGCTCATACACGCCGGAAGCGCCCGGCACGTTGAAAATGAGCATGTTCGACTTGGGATAAACAAACGCCTGCCAGCCAAACGAACTGGCGTAAAGCCGTGCAGCATCAAACACGGTCGGGTTAATCTGCCGCGAAACCGCCGATGCGGCTTGCTGCGAACGATCCACAGGCAGCACGTCCGAGAGCGCCACAAAGCCCTGATCGGTCATCACAATCAAATCAGCGCCGGCCCGGATCATGCACCGCCGACCGAGCGGGCGGCCAAGCCGGAAGATGCCGACAAGGCTCCAAGTCGAAATGGACGCCGGATCCGTCCCCGTGTAAATCAGCGCCTCGCCTTCGGAAGTCAGAAACACCGCCAGGTCGTCCGGCCCGGAACCACCATCGCGGGTCCATGTGCCCATGCCGACAAGATACCCGCCCAATCCGGCCAGGCCGGTGAAGTCGAAGAAATCCGCCGCACCGCCGATGGCGTTAGGCGCGAGATACCAGCCGCGAAGGCTGTTCACCTCGCCGACCCACAGCCGGCGCTGATGGACGTTGATCCAGACCAGATTATCAACAGTCGGGCCGGTGATCGTCGTGTTCGCCCACGTCGCGCCGTCCCACACTTGCGGCGTATCAGCACCATTCACGATGGTCAGGAAGTGACCGCCGGCCGTGTTCATCTGCGCCCATTGCCAGCGCGCATTCGTCTGGCCGGTCAGCACCGCCGCACCAACAGCGCCGGAGCCCGTGGCGTCATAAACCGCCGTCCCAGCCGCCGCGAACAACGCAGCCGGCCCGGATGGCGGCACATAGGACATGAGGCTTTCAACCGGCGCCGGATAGCCCGTTGACCACGCCGTGAAGCCTCGCCGCACGCTCACGCGGTCCGCATTCGGGAACCAATTGTCAAGCTGCACCGCATGGTCTGGCGGCATATCCGCCAAGGCGTCCAGCGTGTTCCATCCGCCCGTAGGCGGCGGAAGGGAGGTACCGCGCGCGCTCATCAGTAGATCACCGTCAGCACCAGAGCACCATTGCCGCCCGCCCCTCCGTTGCCGCCGTTACCGCCGCCCTCGGCACTACCGCCGCCACCGCCGCCCGCGCCTGTGCCGCCGGCACCGCCCGCGCCGCCATCAACGCCGATGGCCGAAGCGCCGCCGCCGCCCGAAGTCGAAAGGCCGCCCGGCAAATCACCGCCCGCGCCACCATTGCCGCCGGGCGATACGCCTGCTGCTGGCACAGCCGCAGAGCTATCGCAACTACGCGAGCCCGTGCCGCCGTCGCGCGCCGCCGATGCAGCCGTGACGCCGCCGCCAGCGCCAGCGCCGGGAGGGGCGTCAAGAGACAGCAGACCATTACCACCGACCGTGCTGTTGCCGCCTGTAGCGCCGCCTGAACCGAACGTAGGCACGGCGGAAGTTACGTTACCTGCAACGCCGCCAAGCGAGCCTGCCGTGCCCACAGCGGCGCCGGTGGCGTTGCCGCCCGCGCTGTTGGCGCCAGCACTACCACCACCGCCCGCATTGGCCGCAACCTGGCCGCCCGCACCGCCGCCGCCACCGAAAGCGCGCAGGAAGGTGACGCCGCCCATAACCAGCGTTGTAACACCGCCCCCGCCGCCATTGCCGCCCGCGCCGTTGACAGTCGCGCCGACGCCAGCCGTGCCGCCCGCGCCGCGCGTGAAGGTCACAGAGCCCGTGATGTCAGAAGCCGGCACCCGAAGCCGCACGCGCCGTCCAGCACCGCCGCCACCGCCGCCAGAGCACGTTCCGCCCGCCGCCTGCTTGGCCCCGCCGCCACCGCCGCCGCCCGAGCCCGTCAAGTCGAACTCAAAGGCGACCGCGCCAGGGAACAGCGCCAGAAGGTCAAGCGTGGTGGTGGACGTGTAGCGATTGACCCTAGCCGGTGCAGCCATCAACCCCCATTGCGCAGCACCGATGGTGGCATCCGAGCAAATCCAAGTCCGGCTAGTCAAAGGGCTGCGCCAGATGCTCCCGCGCTGAAAGCCCTTGGATGCGTCATCCGTTACAGCCGGCGCGGCCGAAAGCCCTAGGCTGTGCAGAATATCCGCCCCGCTATAAATCCGGCTAACCATCAGTCAACCTCATACTGGAACAGGGCGAGGTAAACGCGCACGTCCGGACAATCCACGCCAAGTCCCTCCGTGCCGATGGTGTCTCGCTGGCACGTCAAGATAAGCTGATCGCCCGGGTCCATCGTGGCCTCCGGCCGATCCATGACAAGCGTTCCGGTCGGAACCGTAACCGTCCCGGCAGCCGTGGCGTTCGTCGCCGTAGGGTGCACGGCAAGCGCGGTCAGAACGCCCGCCGCCGTGCGCTTGCGGATGGTGAAGGTGCAGCTACCGCCGCCCGTAGGCGCATCCGCAAAAACAATCTCCGAAAGCAGATACCGCGCCCGCCCTTCGGCCTGCGTCCAAAGCGGAAACTCTAGATACTTCAAGCCATCCGCAATGGACGACGTGAATGTCGGATTGAGAACGCTGACGCGCCCCTCAAACACCGGGATCATGGGCTTGAAGGAAAACAGGCCGCCATTGTTGCCGCGAAAAATCTGCCCGACGGTGCCGGTCAAACGATGCCCGCCCCGGTCGTAAAAGCACGCGCCAGTCACAGGCGACCAATCGCCGTTGGCGCTGTGGATGTAGAGCGGCGGATACCCCGACGATCCACTGTCCAAACTTTCAATGCTACCCACCGTCACCAGCCCAGGACGGTTGACCGTGTTGAATAGGCTCACGCCAGACACAAGCGGCTCGGCCGCATCGGGCGCTGAACCGTAGCCGTCCACCAGCAATCCGGATATCTCGCCCTTGGTCAGGCCGTGGATCACGATGCCAGTGTGCGGGCTGTTGTAAACGCGGATATTGCGAAAGACGCCCGTCAAGTTGCTGGCGTCACGCCCCGGATTGGAAGCCGCCGAACGCTTGGCGCAAAAGCCAGCGTAATCCGAACGGCTATCCACAATCGGATTGTAGATCGTGATATCTTCGGCAACGCAGTCCAGGCCCTCCTGAAAGGTAATCGGGCCGCTATCAATCGAGACCACATCGCGCAGGGTAATACCGACGGAGTTTGGCAACTCATCCGTGGAACTGCGCTCGTTCATAATCAGGATTGACGGGTAGCCTAGCGCGTTCGTGCTGACGCTCTTGAACCGCACGTTAGAAACGCTCACGCGCTCCGTCAGATACGGGTCAGGCTGTGTCCCCACCGTGCCATCAATCACCGCTTGGCGATGGTCGGCATAGGTCGCATATGCCATTTTGTTGTAGATGGCGATGCCATTGCCGCCGATGTTCTCAGCGACAAAACCGGAAATCACCAAATCCTGACCGTTCACGTCCAGACACTGACTTTCACCGGACGATGCGCTGCCCTGAAACACCATGTTCGTGAACGTGCCGCGAAAGATGTTCCAGTTGATATCAAAGGCTTCGGTGAAATCTTCCGCGTAGTAATTGTTCACGCGGTAATCGCGGCCGTAAACCACGTTGAAGCCCTGCTGAATACGAAGCAGGCTGAAATTCTCAATGCTCACATTGCGGCTGTCATACATGCCGAAGCCGTGGCCGCGCTTGTAGTCCGGGTTTTCAAGATGGCAGTCCCGGATCAACACCTGATCCACGCCACAAAGCGCCGCGACATATTGCGTCGGCAAGCCGTCATCAAAGCCAGCCGGTGAATGGCGGAAGAACGAGCCCTCAAACTTCGCATTCTTGATCGTGCCGGGCGTCAGATATTCCGGCGTCATCATGGCATAGTATTTGATGCCGGAGGTTTGCCCGCCAGGCGGAAACCGCATTTCGATAAAGCCGCCCGCCCCGATAATGTGGAAATCATCGTAGTCAATGATGATCGCCGTAGCCTGCTCCGTCGGGCCAGCAAGCTCATTCCACATGACCGTGGCCGGGCGGACGATATACGTCCCCTCATCCAGCCAAAGCGGCATCTTCTGCGAGGCGCACCACCGCAAAGCGAAATCCATCCGCTCCGTGTCGTCCGTCACACCGTCGCCAGCGCAGCCGAAATGCTTCGGGTTGTAGCGATGCGACACCAAGTCGCGGAGCAGAAGCGGCGTGGAAGGCGTCCACGGCGCCGGCCGGTCCACATAAGTCTTATTGACAACCGCGTTGTCAGTCGCCGGCACGGTCGTAACCTCAACGCCAGCCGTCGAGATACGCATGGGCAGAACGTCGCCCTCGCCATCACACACGTCGCGCAGAACGCCATCAACGCCAGCGTCAGGGACTTGCAGAAAGCGGCGGAAGGTGCCCGGAATTCTGAGGCCACGTAAAGTGCGCGAACCGCTCATCCCCACACCCCCGCACCGCCGCCACCCCAAACGTCCTCGCGGGTGTTCGTGCGGCCCGTAGGCTCGCCCGTGCTGAAACGGCCCGTGCCGAAGATGTCACCGGCCGGCAGAATGCCGCCCGTGGGCGCATCATTCTTGATTTCCAGCGCCAGGCGCTTTTCGTAATCCATCATTGCCTGCTGCGCCGGCTGGCCATCGGCCGAAAGGAACCGCGCGATCACGCCAAGCGTAATCAATTCCTCCGAAATTCTTCCGGTATCCGTATCCGCCAGCCATTGATTTTGCGGCACGCCGGCCGCGCTCTGGCAGAAGGCGCCGGACTGGTATTCATAGACGTATGTCTCGCCGCCCTCGGGCGTAGGCGTCACAAGGAAGTCATTGCCGCGCCGCGTGAACCAGCGCGGGCCGCCCGTGTATTCGGCAAGCGCCAGCGCAACCTTGCGCGCCTGATATTCAACCGGGCTCACCGGGCCAGTCAGAACCGTGTTGTTCGACAGGTCCCACACCGTCTCAGGGCTGAACCGCTGAAACGCGGCAGGGATGGCGCCAACCTGCACCTCATCCGCCGTCGCCGCGAATTCGTGCTTCAGCCGCAACGCCTGCCACGGGGCGCGTGTGGCAATGTCCGCGCCGACACGGTTGGCGAAGCGCAACAGCCGCTGCACATCCACCGCCATGTTGCCGATCACGGCGATAGGCCGGCTGTCCAGGCCCAACTCACCGGAAGCGTCCTGACAAACCGTGAGCAAACTCATTCGACAGGCGCCTTGGGAGGGCGCCCACGGCGCTTCGGAGCCTCCGGGGCATCCTCATCCGTCTCAGGCTCCGCAACCGGCTGTGCGACCACGGGAGCCGGTTCGTTGATGTGCCGGTAGCCCTTCGCACGCGCGGCGGCTTCCTCAGCCTCATCCTTCACGATCACGAAGGCGTCCAAGTCTTCCCAGCCGCGCAGATAAAGCCCTTTGGGGTATTCAACGATAACCATGGAAGCCTCCAAACAGAGAAAGGGCGGCAGGTTGCCCCGCCGCCCCAGTCATTACGGCGCGAAGCCGGTAAAGCCACCGGCCTCGGGGCGAACCACGAGAACGGTGTAAGCGACCGCAGCACTCGGATCGAGCGCGCCGGCCGTTGCATTCATGAACCGCAAGCCGATGGTATTGGCCGCAGTCACGCGGGCGCCGGTCACGCCAAGGCCCGCGTTCAGCGCCGCCGTGCCGATGGCCGGAGTATTCACCCACACCACATCGCCGGGCAGAACGCCCGGCGCCGTGAACGTCTGCTCGGCGGAAATCGCCGCCGCAACAGACGCCACGTCAATGGTAATGGTGAACACGCCGATAGCCGACACATTGCCGCCAATGGTGGAAACCGCCATGTTCGCGTTCCTCCCTTAGTTCGAGAGGATGCGGCAGGCGAGTTCCGGACGAAGCGTGCGGAAGCCATACAGCACGTCAATACGGCACGGCATGCGGTCTTCGTTGATGTCATACTGACGAACGAGGCGCATGCTGATGCCGTCCATCACCTGACGGCTCGCCATGTCAACGCCCTTCGGCATGATCAGATCCGCAGTCGCGAAGGTGAAGGCTTCCGGGTGGAACGCCAGCGACGGACGGTAAACCGCCGAAGCCGCACCCACCTTGACCACCGCAACCGAACCAGCCGGCGCCGCCGTCACGTTCTGGCGCGGGCCAGTCGCAACGATGGCAGGCGAGATCGAAAGCGGCGTTGCAGTCACGCCGTTGGCGGTGAAGGCCGCAGTCACAACGAACTGCTGAAGCCGGCCCGTGTCCGCCTTGGTCTCGGGGTGCACTTCGTTCACACCCGCGAAGGTAACGATGTCACCAACCGCGAAGGTGAGCGTATAGGCGCCCGGGGCCTGAATGTTGATGGTCGCGCCCGTCTGACCCGCAGAGGATGTGATCATCGTGGTGGTCGCAGGCATCGTGCCGGTGGTCTGGGTCGGCATGATCGTGTTTTCGTAGAAATCGAACCCGGCAGTCGTGCCCATCATGCCGCTCTTGTACTGAGCGGAGATGTTCTGGCTCGACTGGAACAGGCCCTTGAGGCTATCCACGAGGTCCACGTTGTCCTGCGTATTCAGGATGATCTTGCGATCCGCGTCCGGCGTCAGGCTGTCAGCCAGGCGCTTGCGAGCCTGCATGATCGACCGGAAGCTGGCAGCGGCACCGAGGTTGTTGACGCTGTTGTAAACGTCACGATGCATGGTCAGCGCATCCGCCTCGATGGCAGCCGCCAGAACCGAAATCGCAGGCTCGACGAAACGCTTGCTGAAGTCGTCGATCTGCATCGTCAACTCTTGCGAGGTGAAACGCATCACGACCTTGCGCTGCGTGGAAACCGTCAGCGAGGTCTCCGTCTCGACGCTATCCGTGGGCGTGCCGAGCGATGCGCCGGTGCTGGTCACATACTGAACCGGATACCGAATGCGCAGGCTGGAGCCGATCTTGGCGCCTTCCTGGGCAAAGCGGTCGTCATACTGCCGGTCGATGTTGCCAACGAAGTTGAGCTTCTGGTGAAGGATGCGGAGCGCCTCCTTCGTGATGACGCTCGAAGTGAGCAAGGTATTCGACATGACTAATCACGGGACGCTTCACAGCGTGCCGTTCCCTGATTGCCGGCCGGCGTGCCTCTAGCGACGGCGGCCGAATTGTTGTGCATTGCGCACGCGGGCGAACTCCTCGGGCGTCATCTCCTCATACGATTTCCGCGCCGTAGACGCGGACTTCGAGGAAACAGCCTTAACGGGCGCCGCTGGCGCGGTGGGAGGCTTGGCCGCTACTGCGGCCTTGGTCGTGGCTTGGAGCTTGTCAAACTGCATGGCCTTCCAGGCCATCTGTGCAGTTTTAGGATTGAGCGGCCACTTCTTCGCGTCCTGCTCGCTAATGCCGAGTTTCACGGCGTAAGCGATCATCTCGCGTTCGGCAGTCTCGTCGAACCCCTTCACGGCTCGCATCATTTCGGCCCGGCCGGCTTCTTCGAGCTTGGCAATCGCTTGCTGCTCTTCTGCCGCCATGGTCGCTTCGTGATGCGCCACCGCGTTGACGTGCCGCTGAAATTCGTTGCGCTTGACGGAGATTGCGTCACTGATGCGCCTGGCTTGGTCGGGATCCGACTGCCACACCGCATTCAGGTCAATCTGTTCAAGCTGCGCGATTTCCGCAGCGATACTCTGGCCCGCCGAAAAGGATTTCAGGGCCTCGCCCTTCAGCGTCGTCAGCTTCTGGAAAAGCTCTCGCTCCCCTTCAACTGCCTTCCGCTGCTCAGCGACTTCCTGCGTCTTGCGGGTGTAGTCACCCTGCACATTCTTCGTGAAGTCTTCCAACTCCGCGAGAACGGCATCCGGGATTGCGCCCTTGGGGACCTTGAGCGTCTTGGCGCCGAACGAAACTTCAACCTCTTCGGTTTGTTCCGGCTCAGCCTCAGCCTGCTCTTCGGCACCTTCAGCGCCGTCATCCTGCGTTTCGGTCGGCTCCATCGCCGCAACGTCGCGCAGGTCGTCTTCAGCCGTTCCTGCCTCAACGGCAGCGGCTTCGATCGTCTCTGACATGTAAACCCTGATCTATCTGGCCGGACCTGCCGGCACTGAGAAAGCGGCGCCTCTCGGCGCTGCGCGCCCGCGTGTGCGGACGTTTCGTGGCCCGGCCTAAGCCGAGCAAACTAAAGGGCAGTCAACGTGCTATTGAGGTCCTGCCCAGACGCGGAACGGTGCGCGAGAAATTCCCGCTGCTCGCCGCCACCGCCGCCCCAGCAAAAATGATCGTTCGCGGTGTCAACCACAAAATACGAGTTGTTGTTGATAACGTTGCCGCCGCCCGTGGTCATGCCGGCAATGTCAAAATCCGCAATCGCGCCCGTGTTGCCGCGATCCACCTTGCGGAAAATCATCGTGTTATTGCGCACCGTGTTGTTTCGCACATTGTAAACGCGCGGGCTGTAAAGCGTGCTGCTGCCCCGGTTCTGCTGCACCATGAACACGCCATTACCGTTGCAAGCCGCCGTGCACTCGATGGTGTTGTTCTCAACCAGCGTGTCCTGCGAGTTCTGGATTTGCACCGCACCGCCCCACCCGAAGGCGAAGAAGTCGTTGCCGTTGTCCAGAAAGGTGTTGTTCCGGATCGTGCACGCAAAGCTGATCTCGTGGGACAAGCCGCCGTAGGTGTTATATTCGAAGCGATTGTTTTCATACAACGTGTTGATGTTGTCGATATCGGTCCAGAAGCCGAAGCCCTTGTTGTCGTGGCAGTAATTGCCCCGCACAATCAGGCCGTCTGTCACCGCCAGCTTGGCGCCACCGCCTTCCCACAACACATCAATGCCGCTGAACAGGCAATTCCGGGCGATCTCGTTGCCCTGCACAAGAATGTTATTGCCCGAACCGCCCATGCCCATCTCGCCGTTATCGACAATCAGGCAATTCAACACCTGCGAGCCGGTTCCGACGCGCAAGCCAACACCGAAATTCAACCGAACCGTGCAGCCCGAAATGGTCCAGTTTACCGGGTCAAGCGGCCCGCCAATGGCGCCGTGCTGGATGGGCGAGGCATACTTCTCAACCGTCAAGCCAATCAGCCGTACGCCCGTTGCCGTGCCATTGAAGGCGTTAGGCGTGGTGGCGGCCTCGAACGTCAAGCCGGACGGGTTGTCCCGGATGTAAATGCGGTCCGCCGCATAATCGAAAAAATACCGATTGGCTGCCAGGCCGGCCCGGCTATCCGTCGCCACCATCGGCACGTTGTTCTTAAACACCACGTCAGGGAAGCACGCCCGCACAAAGCCAACTTCCGCGTTGACAAGCTGAAGCCGCTCGCCCTCTTGCGTCTGGCCTCCCACATACCAATCCGCACCGTCCGCAATCCAGCCGGTCAACAGCTTGGAGCCGTTCAGCACGGCGCCAGGCGCGGCCGTGAAAACCTGATTATTCTTCGGCGTGATGCTTTGCAGCCGGTGCACGCCAGTCCCGAAGCGGAACGTCCGTCCAGCCGCCGCCGCGCTCACAATGGCGTTGGCGTCCGCGCCAGCCGCAATGATGATCGGAGAGACCGCATTACCGCGAACGTGCGGTGATGCGAGAGGGCGGGCCAGGCTCATTTGCCGACGCGCGTGACCGCCGTGCCACTGGTATAAGCCGTCACCGTCGCGCGGATCAAAGCATCCGCCTCGCCCGGCAACGCCTGGATCATCAGATCACCACTCGGGCCGGTGAATTGCAGCAACGCGCCAAGGTTGTCCGCTGCCATCGGCGTGAAGGTCGCACCGGGCTGCGTCGCTCGCTGGATTTGTACCGTGCCGACGAACGTCCCGGACACATTGACGCTGATGCCATTGCCTACCGGCACAGGCTCAGTCGTGGCGTTCAAAGCGCCAAGGTTGAAGGTCGGCATTACATACTCCCAGGAACAGGAAAGCCGCCCGGAGGCGGTCCTTGCATCGGTTGTTGCGGCATACCAGGCGGCATGCCAGGCGGCTGAGGCGGTGCAGGCGGCGGGAACTTCGCCGCAATCTCAGGCATCAAATCAGCCAGCACCTCAATCGGAATGCCGAGCTTCATAGCCTGCGCGAATTGCAGCACCTGAATGCGCTCGGCCGCCTTGTCGCTGCCGGGCCAATCCATGTTCTTGACGAACACATCGCCAAGCACCTCGGACGAAGCCGGATTGGCGCGGAACAACTCCGTCATCGCGGCCACCGTCTCTTGCCGCTGCGTCTGGTAATTCGGGCCAACAGCCACGGTCACATCGTATTTACCGGCCGCGAGGTTGTAGATTTTGCCGTCCGGATCTTCCTGCGACGGTGGCGCACCAACGGCAGCCGTCACCCGTTCGACGCGCTGCTTTTCGTCATCGCCCAGTATCTGGATCGTCTGGCGCTCGCTGTAGAGGCTCGGAATGATCTCGATCAAAATGCGGCCAGCCGACTGAATAGCGCGGGACATGTTGTCAATGAAGTGGAACGTGCCCTTATCCGCCTCGCGTTGCCGCGCCTGGATCGCCCGACCGCTGGTTTCGTTCGAACGCGCGCCCAGCGAGGCATCGTAAATGCCCATCACCGCCTTCATGTCGTCCTGAGCGTTCAACGCCTCCTGCAACGCGCCAGCCGGCACGCCGCTGAAAGGAATGCGCTGCGGCATCGGGCCGGCGCTCGGGTCGTATTCCAGTGTCGCGTGGCTACGGGTGTTCGCCGTAGCCCACTTCAACGCCTCAGACGGAGGAATGCCACCAGTCGGCACCAGCCAAGGCGCACGCGGCGCCAGCGCAACCAACTCCGTCGAGGCCGAGCGCCAGAAATTCATCATCGTTTGCGGGTCACGCGCATCGCGGATCAGGCTGCGAAAATGACGGCGGCCACGGTAGATGACTTCCTCACCCCAAACCGGGCAAATCGGGATCGTCTGACCGGGCCAGTCATCCTCAGACAGCACTTCAGCCGGGCTGATCATCCGGCGCTTGACTTCGTAATACGTCGCCTCGCGCTCGCCGTTGACGGTCACGCCGTTCATGGCGAGCATGTCTTTCAGCGGCACCAGCAAGCCGGGCGCCACTTCAAGCGGCTCTTCCATCTGGTCTGCACGCAACACGCGGCCATCCGTCAAGCGGACAATCTTGCGCGTCTTCTCAATCCGCTGCCAATACTCGGCGATGCGGATCATCTCCTCATCGGACCAGTCTTCCATGCCTTCGCCCAAGGCTTCCTGCCAGGACGAAAAGTCATGCTTAGCCTTCGGATACCGGCGCTTGAACTCGCTGTCCGTGATCAACTCATCAACGAACGCATACTCCCAATCGCTGCTATCGAAAGCAACGCTGGACACATCCCAGTGAACGCTGAACTGATTGGCAACGCGCTCTATACGTGCCTCTTGGTCAAAGCTTTCGCCGTGGCAGTAATCCGTCGTGATCCGGAAAAAGCCGAAGCCGCTGGACACAGCCTGGTCAATCGCCGTGTCATAGGCCAGCGCCGCGTTGCTGCCGCGCTCAATGGCGCGGATCAAGCCGCCAATCACCTGTGCCGTGTCGTAATCCGCACCGCTGTCAACCGGATGGACGGAGATGCCCGGCCGGTTCTGGCGCGCGTCGTTCACCACCTGCCGCACGAACGAAGGCAGGCGGTTGACCGTCAAGCACGGCCGCCCTTCGTCCTGCCGCGTCTTGCGCACGCCTTCCGGCCACTGGTCGCCAAGCCGCCCAAACTTGATATCCTCAAGCGCCTGCTCACGGATGAGCGCGGAACCGTCCTGACTGTATTTGAAACGCTCAAGCGCCTCTTTGATTACGTCGTCAGGCATCGCTCATGTTCCGGATTGCCTGCAACCGCTTTTCGGCCGCTTCAGGGGGTGCCAGCCCCACGATGGCATGCAAAGCAATCAGCGTTTTTACGATGGCCATGTGAGGGTTAGAATGCCCCAAGCTTTCGCCTGCGTCCCGCACCAACTCTCGCACCTTTTCCATGTCGATATCAGGCATCGCGCGCGGCGATCTCAGCTTCTTGCAAAATCGCCTCCCATCGCTTCATCGCCTGATCCATCGCATCGTATTTCGCCTCAAGTCGGGCCAGCGGTTCGTAAAATGCAGGCGGGCACCAATGCACAGCACCCGACGCTCGAATGCCGGCCCGCCTCTTTGGATGGTCGCAAACGATGCTGGCAACGCTCACCCCATCCACCCGCCAGCCGCCATAGGCTCGCGCGCCCGGGCCGGCTTCTGCGCGCCCCGGTTGATCTGCGGGAACAACTCCGTGAAGCCCCACACCAGCGCATCCACACGGTCCGGCGAGCCCTCGCCTTCGAAGCCGCCCGCCGTCATCTGCGTCATTTGATCCTCAAGCTTCTGGAACGTGCCGACATGGCTGATCCGGTCCAGGCTGTAGAGCGCCGCGATAGGCTCGGCCCGCACATGCTTGCCGCGCGTGGCCACCACCTCGATAATCCGAACATGCGGCCTAACCGTGCGCAGCGTCTGCGCACACATGTCGCCACCCTGATTGCGCTCGATCACAACCGCATCGGCGCCAAATTCATCCAGCGCCGCTATCGCCCTGCCAGCCCATTGCAGCGGCGTGCCGCGCATCGTGTAGTCCGCCAGCACATAGCCGCGCCCGTCCTGGCCTTGCACGACCACGATGACGCCATGCTCGTCGCTGCCGGGCGTGCTGGACACGGCGGGGTCAACGCTCACCAGAATGCGCGCCATCGGAGGCGCATCTGCCCGGCGGTTCCGGTGCAGCATCAGGCGGTCCCAAATGGCGCCGATGGCGACAGGCTCATAATCGCCAAGCCAAATGTGCCCATAACGGTCCGGCTTTGTGCGCTGGTCGAACTCGCGCTCGGCCTCAAGCTCGGCCGGGAAAAACGGATTGTCGCTGTAATTCGCCCGCACCACGATGGCGTCATTCGGCGGCGTGATGCCCCGAAGCAACTGATCCACCGGATCCGCCGCGTTGCGCGGGTTCCACGAAAACCACAACTCAGAACCCGGCGCGCGGATCGTTGGGCGCAGCAATTCAAGCGACCTGGCGGAAAGGCTTTGCGCCTCTTCCGCCCACGCCACATGAAAGCCCTCAAGCGACTTCACGCTTTCGGCTGTGTGATCCTGCAGGCCTTGGAAAACAATAACGCCACCGCCCGGCGTGCCGATCTCAGCCGCCTTGACGTTGAACATGTCGCTCACACCGAGCGCCTCAATCTTATCCTCGATCAGCCGCTTGACGCTGTCCTTGAGGCTTTTCTGCACTTCACGAACGCACACGATGCGCCGGCCGGGCTTACTCACGCATAGCGCGACAACCGCCGTCGCCATGAAGTGCGACTTGCCAGAACCGCGACCACCCCAAATGCCCTTATACCGCGCCGGCTTCAGCAGCGGCAGAAGCGCACGCGGCGCGTCAATCTGTAGCTGGGTCAACGATACGCCAAACGATCTCTTGCGGCCCGCCACCCGGGCCCGTCACCTGCAACGACGCCGGATCACCCAACACCCGCAACAGAACGTGCTGCGCAGCCTGTAGGGCGCGAGGGTCTTTGATGTCGCGGGCGATGGCCACAACCGTATCAGCCGCGTCCTCTGCGGCGCTCTCAAGCTTTGCGCGCGCCTTGGCCGCCTTGCCCTCGCCATTCTTCATGCCGGGCGGCCTGCCGGGGCCAGCGATGCGCGCGGCGCTGTTGCTGCCACCGTTGCGCGCCGGACCGCCTACCCACCCATCGCCCTTAGCGGGGCCATTGTGCGGCGGCTTACCGCTTCCGGGATTGCGAGGTTGACGCGGCATGATGCTTCAGGCTGTGGCGGAAAGGCGCTCTCGCAGGAGGTATCCCTCCAGAGCCTGCTCATCCAGCATCTTCATTTCCTTTCTGCTCATGTTTAATCTGTTGCCCGGCTCCCATCCATCACGGTATCCGAGTGTAGCCGGCCAGCGCCGTGTTAACGGTTCACGCTGGATTGGGTCGATCCGCCAGGCCGGGCAAGCCAGCGGGAAAGGAGAGCGGGCCGGAAATGGAAACGATGCGTTGGTGGGATTTGAACCCACGGAGGCCAAGCTTTAAATGCGCCAGCGGCGCGCGAGCCGAGCCCTTTAGCCGCAATCAACCTTAGTCCACTCAGTCACAACGCAACGCAATTTGAAACGCCCGAACGCGCTCCGGTAATCCGGGCGCAATTCGGGCGGCATGAAAAGCCCTGCCACAAATCAGGGCACCGTGTCAAGCGGTATATTCATCCCGCCACATCTCCCCATCCCACCGGGCCGCCAGCGCGTCCAGCTTGTCCAGCCCGCGCAAGGCACGGCTGAACATATAAGCCGCCATCGGGTCGCCCCGCACCAACATCAGGACCGCTTCAAAATCCACACCGTTGCGGATGAGGTGCCGCAACTCATCCTCGGCCGTCGGCTCGTCAATGCGGCCGTCTCCGGTCGTGCGGCAGGTGCGCAGCCAGGTCGCAATGCCTTCCGACTTGCCAAGCCCGCTCGCCCGCCAAAGCTGCCACACGGCGCATGCGTTGGCGTAGAGCCGCGCGTCCAGATGCCCGCCCGCGTGTAGCTGGTCCAGCCGCGCCGCCTTCGGGTGCTCTGCCGGCAGGCGATAGGCCGCGTGGCGGGTTGTGCGGTCAGTTCCGAGGGCCGCGCGGATCGTGACCGGCTTTGCGCCGCGATCTGTAGCCCATTGCGACATGTCGTCACTCATTCGGCGCTTCCTCCCATTCGATTGTGATGACAGGCGGCGGAAACGCCATGGCGGCGGCGGCAACGACATGCGGCACGGTCGCCGTGTCTGAGGGCGGGAACGTCAGCACGGCGCCGTTGATGGTGACGCGGCATATGCACCGCTTGCGAGGTTCAGGCATCGTTCAGCACTCCCAGGACGGCGGCGCTCACGCGCTCCGGTTGAAGCCGAGCCAGCGTGCGGACGGCGCGGCGCAGGCGGCGGTTATCGGCGTGCAAGGCGATGACCACGCCATAAAGCCCATCGAGGTGCTGGCGCACGTCATGCGTGCCCGCCTCCAGATCCCGCACGCGGCGGCGGAATTGCGCCTCGGACGGCGACAGGAAGTCGCTCATCCAACCATCCCCCAATGACCGACCGACACCGGCTCCGGCGCATTGGCGCGGGCCATGGCTACGCGGGCGGTTGCGGCGTTCACAGGGTTGGCTGTGGTCCAGCCGGGGCGCACCATCGGCGGGAGGCGCCGGGTCGGGGCGGCAGGTGCCGTTTGAGCGGCGAACGCAGCCATCTCCTCCCTGGTCCATTGGCTGGCGCCTCGCTTATCCTCCCGTTCCGCCGCACGCTCGGCGGCCAGGGCTTCAAGGGCTTCAAGTAGGGTCATCCGCACGTAGCCGGGACATTGCTTGCTTTCCCAGTCGCGCGCCTCGGTCACTAAAGCTTCAAAGCTTTCCATCACACACCCCTTCACATGCGCGCCGTGCGCGCGGCTGCACCCGGCCGGGTGGCTCGGGCGGAAATAGCGTCTACAAGCCAGCCTAGCGCCCTTTGCAGCGCCGCGTGGCGTCGGACTACGCGCGCGAGTTTTTCGCGGCTGTGGCGGCTTCTACATGGCTTGGATGCGATCATGTGAATGGCCTCACAAGGTTGCGCCAAACAATCAGGGCACCCACAGCGGCGCACACGGCGCGCGTGCCTCCCGACAGGTCGTCTCCCCAGAAGGCGAGTATTAAAGCGGTGACACCGACCGCTGCGGCTAACACATCGGCCAGCCATGCCATGAAAGATCGCATCACGCCGCATCCTCCCCGCCGAACGGTATTTCGTCGTTCAAATCATCGGCCTTGCGTTTACCGGCTCGGAACTCGGTCGGCATGGCGGTGACGTGTGCACCGGGCCAGGCTTCCTTGGCGGCATGGGCGATACCGTGAAGATGCAGGACTGTGGCGACTTCTTCAAGTGTCCAGACGGAGACGGTGCGCCCTTCGTTGCGGGCTTGCCAGATGAGCGCCGTGGCGTGTGTCTGGTCGTGAGCGACTTCGATGACGTGCTCGCCGGCTTTGACGCTGAAGCACATGGGCGGGAGTGGGAAGCTGCCCTGTTCGGTCGCCTTGGCGTCCATCATGCGCCATGCCTTCGTCAGCGCGGCGGCGGGGGCCTCTGTATCGGCGCGGGCGGCTATGGCACCGTCCAGGGCTGTCTTGAGGGTGTCAAACTTGGCACGCCATGCGGTCGGCATGAGGCGCGGGAGGCGGTCCACGCCCCATCGCCGTTCCATGCTGTTGGCAAGGTCATCAAGTTGATCGAGGGTCATTCCGTTACGCTCCTGATTTGAGGGACATCGCGGGACATGCGGGACATTGCGGGACATTTGTCCCTTTTTGTCCCGGGACAAGAATGTCCTTGACGCGGGACATTTTTGGGTTTAGGCCTTTAGGCCTACCCAAATGTCCCGCAAGGACATGTCCCCGAAAATTGGCGGTTTGAGTGGTTAGCACGGCCAAACCCTCCCATTTGCGGATGCAATCTTCTTCGCAAGTTCCAGGCTGCCAATCGCTCGGCTGAAGGCCTTCTTTTTCGCCTCATACTCTGCACCCGGCTTAGCTTTGGAGTAAAATTCCTGACGCCAAGCGTGCTCGGTGACGGATGGCGCAGTCCTTGCGTCTCCGGATATTCCGTAAATTGGCGTTGTTTCTTTGGCGCAGAGGCTGTGTAGGAGTTCCAGTGCGCGGGCGGCATCTGGCGGAAGGCTCATTCCAGCGGGCTGCGGCTCTTCGTCGGGCGCGTGTTGCGCGTCTTTTTCCATCCGTGGCACCAGCGATGCCCGAACGGGGAACCCGACTTCTACCCGCTCCATATTGAAGATCATGGGCCGGTGCGGTTCGCCGTCTTTCTGGTTGTCGTTGATGACGCGGACCTTGCCCTTGCCGGCCGTCTGGACCAGCAGGGATGCGTCCACCGCGCCGAGGATGGCGTTGGACCCGCGCATGCCGCGTTCAACGTCCTTGCCGCTGTGGTGGATCGGCATGACGGTGCAGCTAAGCTCATCCTTGACTGCATCGCATCGGGCGATGACCAGACCGACCTCTTGGGCGCTGTTTTCGTCCACCCCCGGCATGGCTCGTGCGAGGGTGTCAATGACAACGAGGGCGATGGGCATGCCGGCCGGGACCGCTTGGCGGGCGAGTTTGACCAGCGTGATGACTTCTTCGTCCGCCCGGAAGTTGACGGCGCGCGGGATCACGAAGAACGGCGCGTCCATCGGAATGCCGTAGGCTTGGCGCATGACGGCAAGGCGGGTGGCGAAACCGCCGAGGCC
>JAULBV010073332.1:0-27152 GCA_032358295.1 Pterothamnion heteromorphum | reverse complement strand
CATCCGGTGTATTCACGGTCGGAAATGAAGTGAATTACGATAGAGGACTGAGAGAGCACCAAGGACGATTCAAGAAGTTGGGACGTAGAGGAAACTACGTTGGTGGATTTGCGGTCAATAGTATTTCGGACGCAATGCGATTGATCGAGGAACATGGAAACGTTGGGTCATGGGCCGTTTACGAGTTGGAAGCGAATTGGGATGACGACACTGTACCGTCTGGCAACGGGTGGTGGCATTCTCTGCTTTGGGATTCGGTTGTTATCCGCAAGGTAACCGGATGAACAATTTATTCTAACGGTGCGCGCAGAATAATTTTTATAGAAAGGGTAGATGAAATGACTTTAGGTAGAGCAACAAAGAGGCAATTGAATCCACCTGGACCAACAGAGACAGCATTGCGTCGGATGATCCGACAACAAGGAAAGGAGGACTCAACAGCAGATGCATACTGGAATTGGTGCGAGAGATTCATTCGTTGGATTTCTAATAAAAACGGTAAATGGGTAGACCCAAAAGACGTTGGCAGACCGGAGGTAGAGCAGTTCTTGTCGTGGCTCGCAAATGACCAACGAATTTCGGCCAATACTCAAAATCAAGCGTTTAGTGCGTTGTGTTATTTGTATCGATGGGTAATCAAGATACCTATCGAAAATTGCTCTGCGCTGCGATCAAAGGTTCCTGATCGCGTTCGCGAGGTTGCCGATCAATCGGAGTTGGTTGCACTTTTCCGCGAGTTGCGGGGAGTTCCATTGCTCAGCGCTAGAATGATGTACGCATCACCATTTCGGTTGAACGAACTCGGAAATCTGCGAATGAAAGACATCTCATTTCAACGCAAGCAAATCACGATTCGAGCAGCCAAAGGAAATAAGGATCGAATCGTAGGTTTTCCGGAAGTTCTTCACGAAGCCGTTCAACGACAAATTGATTCAATGAAAGTTCTTTGGCAATCAGACGTTGCGGAAGGATTGAACGGAGTTTCATTGCCGGACGCTTACGGTCGCAAATGTCCATCGGCTCATTTGGATTTTGCATGGTTCTATTTGTTCTGCGCAGACGATTACAGCAAATGCCCTAACTCTGGAAAGCTTTTTCGTCACCACCGTGACATGAATCATGTTGGACGGATGATTTCAAAAGCGGTTAAGAAAACAGGATGCAACAAGCACATTACTTCGCATTGCTTACGCCATTCCTATGCGACACACTCCGTGGAAGATGGGATGCCAATTCACGTTTTGATGGAACTCATGGGACATTCCAACATCGAGACAACCGAAACGTATCTGCACGTTTCGAAACATGGTGCAACGTCTTACAAAAGCCCGCTCGAATCGTTACTCGAGCAACCGAAGATTGCTTCCGAGCAGCGCAACGGACAGGCAAATCAACCGCTGCGGCTGTTCGTTGGATAGCAATCGTTGTTTTATAGACGATTCGATAGCTGGCTAGTACGGATAGACTCGATTCAAGTAGTTTTTTCGATCTTCGCATCCACAGTTTACGCCTAGCTTGTCCATCACCCATTTGAATTGTGTTCCGCCGAACTTTGCGAAGATCCTCTCTACTGTGTCTCCTAGTCCGGAGTCGTTTGGCTTTTTTAACGCTGTGATTCGATTGATGAGAGACTTGGCAAATACGGACATCGCTCGATCGGTGGCTGTGTTTTGATCAGTATCCTCGTTGAATGTTTCTACGGGCAATGGTTCGCATTTGTGGCAGACGAACTTAACGACATTAAGAAACGGAGGCGACTCGACTTGTGTTCCACACAATTCACAACTAAGCATTGAGAGCCACCTGTATCGACGTGGGAGTACAGAACCAAGAGTCGTCGATCGCCCATGTTGTATAATTGCCGCTTGTGTCCGGTGTACTCGACAAGTATCCTCCGCTATAGAACCCCGTCTTATCCCCCATTCCACCACTCCAAGTAAATTTAGAAGAAAAATTATATGGGCAATCTGCATGTTTCGGGTTGCCAGATACATCTGGCAAGTCAAACCAATACGTGGTTGGTTTAATCTGATTAAAGTAAATTGGAAGTCCGAAAGACACGGCTCCTGTGCCTGGAATATATATGTTCGCTAGATTGGAGATGAGTGGTAATGTCACATACCCACCCGTTGGCGTGCATGCGGTGTGAACGTATTTGTATTCTCTTCTAATTGTAAAATACTGAGCTGGAAATGATGGCTTGCATCCTGTAAGTGGACACGCAAAATTTCTTAAGATAAAGTCGCCTGCCTTCACTAATCCGCATGGGTTGTACCCAGGCGAGACCGTCCACCAATTAATGAAACCACCTCCGTCAACACCGTCTGGAATAGTTCCGATCGCTGGAAGTGTGGGCATAGAGCCCACTGCAAATGCCCCATATTCAGCGCTACCAACATTTATGTAAGTGGTTACTGTCGCATACAACTCATGCCCCGATACGCTCGAAGAAACTGAAACGAAAGTAGAGGAGTTAGCGCCAAATACTACCCTCCTCTTATAATTGGTGCGAGTAACGATGTGCGTGGACGGGTTTTCTGAATCGCACCAGGCTGTCTCATTAAACTCTTGAAAGACGGTCATGTTCTTGCCAACAACCTGCAGATGACCGGAACCACAATCATATCTAAAAGGCTCAGTGCCTGCACCATTATCCACGAAGAATGGATTCGTCACGTCCATGTTACATGAACACAGACTAAAATTAGCTTTCAAACCTACTGTGTCGATGAACTCACTGCACCCAAGGCAACCCAGTGGACCGAAGCAATTGCACCCCTGAACATGCTTTCTTTTCACTTGTCTGGCCTCTCTTACGTGCAAAGAACCCAAATTATTACGTATCGTTGTGTCCTACCGACTCGTAGCGCGATCGCTTCGACGTTGGACGCTATGTTGTTGGTACCTCCGGATGCGTAGTTGTAGGCGATTTTTTTCTCTGCGGTGTCGAATTGCACGTCGGTTTTGTCGACCTCGTAAATCCAAATCTCACCCTTTCCGAGCGCACCTCCACCACTTTTAGCGGCGAATGTCGTCGCGGTCTTGCATAGGAAAGCTACTGGCTCGTGCTTGATGGCCTGCTTGCGAGTCAAACGTCTCTCTAACTTTTCGACCGTCGCTTCCAGGTCACTAATTCGTTGATAAATGGAACCTTGTCGGCGAGTCGCCATTACGAAAACTCCTCAATAGATAATTGTGTGATCGAGGTATGGAACGACATGCTCGGAGGCGGTGCCGTTTGATCAAAGACTCTTGGCAGATCGTATCGTATCGACGTTATGACGCTCTTCGGTTGCTCCGCCATGACGGTTCCCGCGTCGACGGTTTTGACGAGTTGGCCAATTGCGATCGCGGCCGTGATTCGTCCGGATTGAACGCTGATTATCGAGCGTGGAACGCAAAACCAAGCGGCGGCCCTCTCGGCAAGCTTGGCCAGCTCTGGCCGCGAGTCCACAACGAAGCCACCATCTGACTTCTTCACCTCCAGTTTTTTGACTTTTAGACCAACGACTGTGTCTGGCATGATCTCGATCAAATCGTATCCAGGAAAATCAAGTACGATGCGACGCGTTTGGTCGCGATCTGTTGGATTTGCTGGAAACGGAGCTGTTGCAAGTCGACCATCGGTAAATGCGAGCGTAAATTTGATGTCAAGGATCTCGATCGCGTCCGGAAAAACTACGTCAATGTCCAAAAAGTCAGTATCTTTCGTGAGGTAATGCTGAAATTGTCCGATCATGTCGACGTCGATCGACGCACCTTCTGGATCATAGATGACACTGACCTCCTTTGCTTGCTCGACAAATTGATACGCTGGGGCTCGACCGGTCGTTGAGGATCCATCTGGAAAGTATTCGAGCTTAATGTAAGCCATGTTTTCCTTGCTATCTTTATACTCCCGACGTAGCTTGGGCACGACGGTTGCAAAATCCGCGTTGGGATCGATCGGCAACTCTTTTTCGATGCCGATGAATTTCCGAAATGGGAAGTAATCCGGTCGCGTTTCTGAAGGGACATCTCCAAGAAATCTCAAATCCTTTTTGATTACTAGTCGGCGATAAACTTCTCGAATCGGTGACTGTTGGCGAACCAAGTCGGTTTGCTCGTTTTTTTCCCAGTCAGTTGGACCATAGTCGGGATCGCCGCTCGCACCGGCTTTGTATTTTGCTTCGTCGGCCGTTTCCCAGCCTTTGGCGGTTTTTGCGTCGGAAATTACGATTCTTCGTTCCCCGCGTGCGAGCACTTGATGAATCAGATTGGTCGCTTGTGCGGTCGATGTTAATTTCGTTGCTGGATCGGACCACAATACTAGATCGATTTGATTGGCATTGGCTGGTATGCCTTGGACTGAGACGTCTGTTGTCGAGTGTAATCGCAACTGGTTTTTGTTTGTTCCGCTGTCGTATCCGACCGTGGCCGACAATGCTACGCGCCGATCGAGGATCTCGTCGATCACGTCCATAACGCGAGTGCCCTGCAGAGGTATCTCGCGGATCTCTGTCGATGGTATGAACGATGCATCTGGGCATTCGAACGGGATTCCGATCGCTCCGCTTGGCTTGCGTGGAGAATGCCAGGCGAGCAAGTATTCGATCATGTCTCGCGATGTCCAATGTTGTGCAGTCGATGGATCATCGCAAAAGACGTAAGAACTGTTTACCGATTGATAAATTCCCGATGTCAATTTCGTCGGCGAACGATTGGGAAGTCCTCCGTCGTTAAACGTAAGCGGAGCCTCCAATTTTGCTACCGATGTGAACGGATCTGTTGGAGTTTCTGGAGTCCAATAGGCATCGAGTATCGGCTCGTGATGTAGAGCTTGCGACATATCGTAGGCAGTAATCCGTTGCATTCCGTAGGCGACGGGTCCCGATGGGTCTGTAACGTCAATACCTCCGCGAATGTCGGTGACCCCGTCTACAAAGCCAACCCAGAGAATGTCACCGTCTGCGGCTGGTATGACGATCTTGATATACCTTCCAAGCCAGTTTTGTTTTGTCTGGACGTCGAGCGTTTGTGACGATTCCGACATTACTCGGCCGTAGTCCCATTCGAGCTCAGCAACTGCAGGATCCGGCAGCATGGTAAGACCGACGGAAGTCGCATGCAGATTTACCGATGTCCAGGAATCCGCCCAGCGCATGCGATACCAAACGCTGGCGGCAGCGGTAAGGGTCATCGAGTTTGCAAACGTGATGGGCATTCGATTATGCTGCTTTAGCTAGGTTTTTCTTGCAATACGAACGTGTATTGAATCATCCAAGCCGGTGAATAAAACTGAGAGTCTGCGATGTTGTAGAAGACCGGGATTTGTTGGACTTTTCCGACTTTGTAATCGACCAACAATTGGTTCGAGTAGGATGAACCAGCCCAAGAGACTGTACCGACCGTTCCGATCGACGCTCGAAAATTCCCGTCGAACGTGCCCGTATTCGCAAAGCTGGAAAAATACGAGGTCGCGTTGATCGTCACTTGGTCCGAATGCTGGCCGGTAACGATCGCCCCGACCGTCTGGATACCGGGTTTCGTGTAAACCGCTAGATGTTTACGGGTTCGCGGTGGAGGTGGCCCCTCCCATTCGTGAACTTCCAAGCCTAATACCGAGTCGCTCATGGTCTACCAGCCTCCTTTGCAGCGGAAGTTGCAGCGCCGCGACGTTTGTTGCCATTCGCGTCTAGAGTTTTGTCGGCAGCACTTGAGAGATTTTGCGCGGCAGATTGCAAGGCTTCAGCGGATTTCTTGGACTGTTCCGCCGCTTCCTGTTGGAGCGTTTTTATCGATGCGATTGCATCATCAAGAACGCGAACGCGATCAAGGTTTTCTTGGGTTTGTGGACGGCGTTGAATTGCACTACGACGTTCCTGAAGACCGACTACTGCATCGTGCGCATATCCTTCCGTCGATAGATTGTTCCTCGCCGAATATAAAAGAAGTCCGTAGACTTGATTGGCAATGCCGTCGACGACGCCAGAGGAGGTATTTTTGAATGCATTTGTGGAAATGTCGGAAATAGCGGCAGTTGTCGCGGCCGTGTTGTCTCCAAATTGTTGAACGGCTACCGCTGTTTCTGCTTTGGCCGTTGCATTGGCGATCTTTTGTTGAGGGGTTATGTCGAGCGTCTTTAAGGCGTCGTCAAAAACCTTGACGTCTGTACTGACGGTTTTCAGGGCGGCTTCAAGCTCCTTGAATTTTTTCGAAGTCGGATCTGTCAAATCTTCGAACAACGGCTTGAAGATTGCTTCACCCATCAAATGGTCGAGGAACGCACCTTTTAATTTTTCGTCTGATTGAATCGCGTTTAATCTTCCAATCGTTGTCCCAGGATCTATCCGGCTTTCCAACTCTGTTTTTACCGCCCTCAAATTGTTGAGAGAATCGGTTTGTGATTTACTTAGTTTACTTTTATTTTCTAATTTCTGAATTTTTCCATTAACGTCGTCAAGGGCGTCTCTAGGTACTAGAACCGCTCTTAGTTGCGACATCAACTGAACTGTGGCCGTTGCGGCGGAGTTGCCGTTTTTATCGACGGCGGTGAGTGTTGCAAAAAGAGCTGCGGATTCTTTTGCGGCTTCTACTCGGTCTTGTTTTGGACTAAAAAGAGCTCCTGCGTTCGCCGCTTGAGCGGCACCAACGGAAAGCTTTGGCAATTCCTCCGGTCTCGCCACGGAACCAGATGATAATAATAGCGCGGCAGCTTCATCGGCTGTCTGAACGCCAGTAGCTTTGACAAGATCCGCTAGCGACGTCGCTGTCGTTTGAAGATTTTCTGGGGTAAGACGTTCAAGCTTTGCGGCTGCGGATACGACTGATGGTGCTTTTGCGTCTCCGACGATCGACGCGGACGAACCAAGGGCCGTTGTAAGCTTTGGTATATCCTTGAAGCTCGCCTCTAGCGCAATCTTTGGGATTTCTTTTTGCAGTGTTTCGCTGATCTGAGCGGCGCTTACTCCAGCGAGATTTTTTGCGGCTTCTTGCTGGGCTTTTGCAATGTCGAGATGCGCCTGCAGGATCTCGTGCGAGCGTTCGAGTTCGTTATCGAGCGCCTTTGTGAAAGTGCCAGCGGCGGCGGTTACCGTAAGAAAACCCGTCGCCCATGATGTGATGCTGTTTCCGATGGAACCGGCCAGACTTTCTTGGTTCTTGGTGGCGTCGTTTAGCTTTTTTTGCGATTCAACCTGCTCATGCAACTGTCGAATATGGGTTGCTTGTTCTGCCGTCAAACCTTGCTGAGTCGCTCGCATTTCGACTGCGGCCGCTTTTCCCTTCGTCAATTCCACCAACTGCAACTTGAGGCTTTCGGTTTGCTCGTCGTATTGTCGATCGAGCGCTTTGGAGTCGGCAATCGCTTGGTCGGAGATGCGTTTTTTATCAGCAGCGATTTTCTTGGCGTCGTCTGCTTCATCCTTGGCGGCGTCTGCTTGCGCTCTGGCTGCGGCTAGGCTCTTGGCCTGTTCGGCGCTCAAGCCCTCGTAGATAGCTTTTTGTTCGGTTGCCGCGGCGTTACCGCTTTTGATTGCGGTAATCTGCTGTTCGATCGACGCAAGTTGATCCGCGTAAGCTTTATTGACGCGTTTTGCATTCGCTTCGGCTTGGTCGGCATCCTTCTTAGCTTCGTTGGAGGCTTTTTTCGCAGCTCGTTCGACGTCGGTGTATCCCGTCTCCATCTCGAGCTGCTGCTGGATAATCTTCTGCTGAGCGCGGAAGAGCTTTGCTTCGTCTCCTGAGAGCGTTACGACTAGATCGGCCACGGTAGATTACCCCGTTGTTAGATGGTAATGGAGCCAATCGGCGTAGGTCGGTCGATGGTCGCTTGGTTGGCCAGCGTCGACGCACTTAGACCATCGGACGTATCGCCAGTATCGGGGGCAGGCTGTTTTTTTTTGAGGATGTTCCGATACGTCGCGAGATCCAAAATCGCGTCGATGACTGCGTTGCGAGTCGTCTGGTTCAATAACATCATCAACGAAACTTCGGACGGCCCCACGTAGTAATTCGTCTGCAAAGCCAGTACGCACCAATCATTGATCTTCGGAAACTGGAATCGTCCGTCAATTGCCGACGATTGTGCGTCCAGGTACTCGGAAACGAGATCCCATAGCCGTCGATGTTCTGGGACTACGTTGCCAAGCGTCCAGGAGCCGTCAGACTGGACAGCGAGCGAACGAGGAAGCGGGCAATTTGCGACGAGCGATTCGTCCCATTCGTAGGCCGCTGGAATGGCCCAGGCGTTTCCGTCTCCAAGAACGGCTGACGAGCCGGGGATTATCTCAGGACGCTGGAGCGTGCGAGGCTGGGGCATCCCCTTTGACGTTTCGTATCCGATCCAAACGTCATTGGGAAGAGGCATTCGTTGCCAAGTCTGGTTGACAGCATCAAAGCTGTTGATTGCTCCAGGTACGTCGCGATAAAGTAGCCAGCCCAATTGACCATCGGGACCGGCTGTCACGTTTCTCGCGGCGACTTTATCGAGGTGTCCGATTCCTAGTATCTGCATGTCTGCCGTGGTAAGTCCGATCGGAGTCGGCTTTTTGATCTTCGATTCGACGACTGATTGCGGGATATAGTAGGCAAACATGGATTATTGATCAAACTGCTATTCGAAGGTGGCTTTTTTCGTGTTCTCGAGTTCTTCCCGGGCAAGCTGTTCCGCCTGGTGTTCTGGATGGCCGCGACGGACATAGTGCTCGACGAGTAATTCCAGTTCGCTTTTTTCGGTGACGGCTGGTTCTGTTGTCGATTCCTGATCGCTGACCGTTGCCGAATCCTCGATCTCTTCTTTGTTGGTTTTCTTAGCCATGGCTATGCGATCGCAACTCCAGTCGTGACGACGATCGGGGCGTTAGTACCGTCGTCGATGGTGGTGAGTGTTAGGGATGTGTTGCCTGGATCGGGAACACTGGATTGATGATTGCCACACCGAGCAACTCCTGCGGCGGTGAGCTTGATGTGGACGGTCGTCGCGTCGAGTTCGTAGCCGATGTCGACCTGACTATCGAAACGTTTTCGGAGAAAAATAGACGTGTTTGCGTGCGCGCAAACTTTCCCCTTGAATGGGATTTTTGCAGCACTAAGAGCTTGTGGGTCTTGCACGTTGATCGCAATGGTCGGCTTGACTGGCGACGATCGCAGACTCTTGGAATAGATGTCCGAACCGCATCGCCGAAACTCAATCGTGCGATTCGCATTGATATTGATCGACTGAATGCATGTAAGAGAGATTCCTCCAATCGTCGCGCTTTTCATGCTGAATCTGGTATCGTCAGCAGGCACGGTTGTCGGCAACGATACTCCTGTCGCGACGGTAATCGGTAACGTTGTTCCAACGTCTGGATCGAGTGCAAAAATCTCGCATTCGATTTCCGTGTCCTGGTTCGTTTGGGTGTTGATGGTATTCCATGACAGAAAACCCGCTGTCATTGTTACGGAAACATGACTGCCACCAGACATCAAGACACCGTACTTGTCGTAACAAGCAAAGAAGAGCTCGATGGAAGTGTAGGTTTTTCCAGTTCCAAAGGCCATTCCTATCAAGCCAGTCAACGCAATGATTTGATCAATTGCGTATGACGTGAACTTGATCTTCGAATCCTGAGTCAGCAGAGAAATAAATCGCGTGTAAAACGATCCTGCCGTTACATAGGCTTGTTCTCCGACGTCAAGGCTTAGATCGTGTCCCTTGGCGCATTTGATCAAAACTGGGGTTGCGGCTACCAATCGAATGGAATGCAAAGTGAACATCTGAAAGCCTTAGTTTTTGCGGTTATCGATGACGTGTTCTACGTACTTTTGGCATTCTATCTTTTCAGGAGTTCGTTGCGTTTTTCAGTTCGCGATCGAGGTTATCGTCGAGAGTCTTCGCAATCTCAGTCTGCTCCGATGGAATGATCGATCGGAATTCAGCAGCGTATTTCGGATGGAAGTTAATTCGACCGGTCCCAGGGAGACGAACAGAAGTACCTTTGCTGGTCGACGAAACGCTTGCAATGCGTGCGTTGCGGCGAGTCTGGCCGGAAAAGACAAATGGGTCGGCATGCCCGAATTTGCGGAGCTTCCGACCGAAGTACGAGCTCCAAAAACCTTTGGAGCCTCGAGCAAGTGTTTGACCAGATCGGGGAGAATAGTTTGCGATCCGTGCGAATTCAGGAGTAAAACGTTTTGGAACGTTGTTTGTGGCGTAAGATTTTCCAGTTTCGTGCCACGCGGCTTTTTGTGCGTTATTCATCACGCGACGCATGTTACGACCAACCGCCCCGCGTGATTTTATTTCGATTCGACCGATCATGATGGTTTGTCGATTGGTGGATCGTCTTCTGGAGAAGGAGTCTCAACAAATTCTTTGAGCGGCAAGACGGCTTTCATGATCGCGCCGAAGGCTTTAGCAAGAGCTGGGACTTCCTGGACGGCGGAAAACAAAGAATCGCATTCGATTCGGTTTATTTGTGGATATAGCTCCCCATCGATTGCCATCGGTTGCCATTCAATTGCGATCCTTCCCTCTTGACCGGGGATGGGGGTGAGGACGACAAGAGATGTCAACCACATTGCGTCGAATGTTTTGGTCGTGATTGCTTCACGTTGGATTGGATCGATTGTGATTCGTGTCATTATCCGATTACCCAGTTAGTGCCATTGGAAAATAAAGGCGTTAGATTCGAGCCACCACCGGTCGCAGTTGTTCCGATGTTTGCGGAAGTGTAAGGTAATGTGCAATCACTAATCCAAGTCCTCGCGCGTGCGTTCGACGCTGCTGGAAATGCTGTCGTGAGCGCACTGAGCGTATAAACCCCCAGTTTTAGAGTCGCATTTGTTTCAATTGCTCCACCACGAAACACTTGAAAATCTCGCGTCGCACCTCCGGGGGCTACAACGGAAAGTGCAGGTGTCGTTTGCGATGTCGTTGGCCAACAACGCACCTCCGCTCCAACAGCTGTTGAGGAGTCCGATAATCTTCGACCCAGGTCGATTGCGTTGCTTCCTCCTGCCTCGGCGCTCGCAATCGATACTCCTGCTGAATGCTGTGCAACGCGTCCAGTCATCCCGACGAGTTCGACAGAAGTGGAGTTGATTGTAAATGATCCGGTGGTCGAGTGGTCCGTCCGACCAAATTGAAACGTACCCGAGGCATCGTTGTATCGTAGGAATGCCCCGCGAGCGGCCGCTACATTCCGCAAAAGGATTGTTTGAGAACTGTTTGATGATATTAGTTCAATTGTGCCGCTGATTATCTGCCCACCGCTGCTGTCGATTACTTGTCGATCAGCACCATTGATACGCATCATTTGCCGCTGCAATGTGGTGTCGATGTACGAATCGCCGTTCGTACGAGTCAAGAAAGCATATTGAGCTGTCGTAAGCGAGTTAAGGCACAATCCAACGTGATTTGTTCCACTGAAAGACTGTTTGTCCGTGAACGTGTTAGACCCCAATATTGCAATATCGGCATCGCTCAAAGCTGTATTGAAATTTGCTCGTGTCGGAGTTGCTAGGAAATTAGCAACCCCCGTTCCGAGTCCAGATACACCCGTTGAAATTGCTACCGATGAAGCTGTCGCAAGTGCTCCAAGTGACCCGGCTCTCACAAAAGCGCCGGATGATCCGACGCCAACTAGCGTTGCCAAAGTCGCACTATTCGGAGTAGTAACAAAACTCCAGAAATTGGTCGTGAAATTCACGTTTACCAAAACATTATTGCCACCGACAGTCAGCGAATCGGCCCCAAAATTTACAACGGCATCATCAACGGATATGACACTCCAATTGTTTCTGGTGAGATCAGCTAACCCTAGCGATCCGACATTATTCCGGGCTGTTGTGTCTGGTCCATGATGATTTACTGAGCCAGGGTTGGTCCCGTTTGGTCCTTGGGCTCCAGAACTGATCGAACCTTCACCACCGGCACCACCAGGGCCAGGAGCCCCATAATTGACTGTGTAATTAAATCCTCGACAGCCAGACGATTCCACATCTACATCGCCACCATCTCCACCCTGGCCGCCATCGTAGCCAACTTCTTCGGACGCATCTAATCCGCCAACGCCACCTGTGCCACCCGTGCCGCCAACGATAGTTGCTGTCGCGCCGCTATAACCAACGAGGCCATGCAAGACGACATCGATCCGCTTTCCTTTGCCTCCAGTCCCGCCAGTTTCATCCGTTCCACCGGTAACGCCTGTAGATCCAATTTGCCCATTGATTGTCAGTCCGTTCCATCCTACATTTCCGTCTGAAAGCACGGAAAATTTTGCATCGCTTCCAGTTGCAGCAACTAATTCCATCGAAACAAATGCATCAATTTCCCCTCGAAATCGGTACACACTGTCAGAAGTGGGTGAAACAGAAATAGAATAGATTCCCGATTCAAGATCAAACCACGTAGCATTTGCTGCGATGGCATCCGCGATCGTCGAAAATGGTCGTGCAGGATTTCCTAAGATTCCTGATTGTGTCGCGTATGATCTTACAAATGCCCAATTCGTGTTTATTTGCCCAGTTACTCCGGGCGGTCCTTGCTCGCCGGGTTCACCAGTGCCAGCAGGACCGGACGGCCCTTGTCCAGCTTTCAAAACTGTTTTGAAAATTTTTGGCGGTTGAATGCTTGTGGTCATGGATTGGCTCTCGTTACTCGACGAGACAGAACGAAGTCACCGTAATAGAGTCGGAATTGCTCTCCGGACGCGTCTCTCAACCAAAGATCCCAGACGTATCGGGACGCTCGATCGGTGAGTAGATTACCCGCGGTGATCAGTTTCGTGGTTGCACTTGGGAGTCCGAAATTGTATCGTCCCTTGTAGGTCGATTGAGATAGTATCAACGTCGAGATCGTGGCAATGGATGCGGTGTCGTTGAATTTCCTTCGGATGTCTCCGAAAATGGAACAGCCTGTCAAATCCACTTGAAGACCGTCGCCGTCTGGAGGGCCTGGGTTGAACATCTCCGCTTCGAACGTTCCCCATTTTTCGCCTTGGGCTAGAACGTGATTCCATCGCTCGCCGCCTAGTTCGGTAATCAGATTGCTGGTTCCTGAGCATGTCATTTTATCGATTCGCTCCCCAGGTTAATTCGAATTCGGCAACGAATGCATCGCCGTATTGCGTCGCTGATTTTTTATCAGCGCGAGCCCAACCGGCCAACGCGATCGAATGTGTGTTGATACGCTGAGAATCTTGCATCAATCCCGTGTTATCGTCGTTCGATAGGATGTTCGACATGTGTTCCAAGAAGGTTCGTGACGCAGTTTGTTCGTCGGTGTCGTCTGGAAAACTCCATTCGAAACGCAGGATGATCAATCCAGATGGTCGGTAGCAATTCTGGGCAGCATCGCGTACCGCTTTCCATCCTTGCGATTCCGATACCCAGAGCTGAACGAACGGTCGCAGCTCGAACATCTCGTCGGGTGTGTATTCGTCAGTCGATGGAGGTGGAAGGACGTCTCGATAAATCCTAGACGTATCGCCTAGCGTGCCTCCGACGAACGCTTGAAAGCCATGGTTTGCGGCAAGCGATTCTACGATTTGGTCAAGTGGTGCAAGGAGCATCATGAGTTGTTGCGTCCTCGATATGCAGGGCGGCTTATTTCCGTGACTGTGTCACGTTCTGCGGTGATCAGCCAGCGATTGCTTCGCGATTTCGCAAATCCTGTGATGCAGTATCGATTTCCCTCGTATTCGATTTGCCCATCTTTGTAGGGAGTTTTCAGAGTGCAACAATCGACGACGAATTGACGTTCCAGAACTTTGGTCCACACCGTTTGAACGCGTTTCCAATTGGGCGTTTCGGCGTAAGGAATCGCGGGGATTTCCTCGAAGTCTTCAGAAGGTTTTCCACGATACTGAATGCAGTCGGAAAAGTGCTCTTGATGCACTTCCTTTGCTTCGCCAAGCATTTCTTGGAACGTCATGTTTTTGCGCTCCCTGCTGGGCGCTTTGGTGGATTACTTTAGATGAGCGGAGAGCCAGTCGACAATCTTCGTTTTGGCAACCTTACCGATTCCGTCTAGGTCGATTAGATCTAGTCCCCCGTCGATCTGTTTTTTCAGTTCCTCGGGGGTCCCGATTCCTTGCGTCAGGAGAGCGACCGACAATCGAGTATCGAGTCCCGGAAACGCGGCATTGGCCTGCGTCTCTACTGTCTCTGTTTCGGTTGTTTCAGGCTCAAGTTGCGTCTCAGCGATAGTCTCAGGAGTTGCATTCGTTTCGACTGGCTGTTTTGTTGGATTCGGTTGAGGAGTCGCCGTAACGTTAATGGCCAGCGACAGCATGCGAGCGTCGAACAACGATTCCAATCGATCGTCCGAAATTCCGCTGGTAATCGTCCCAAGGCTCGACCCTGCGGAAATAAGTTCGCCCTCGATTTCGAGCTTGGTCGATGTAATGATTTGATAGGTTTTCATAGTTTCGATGTCCCGCGTTTTGTGCGACAGTCCCGATAGAGACTGTCGCACTATCGAAGCAAATTAAACGTTAGGTTGTTGGAACCTTGACTTTGTTGAATCGCACTTTGACTCGGGTTTGTCCGCTGACTTTTGCATCGATCGCGGTTCCAAGAGAAAAGTCACCGGAGCCAGTTCCTGCAGCAAGCTTTGTGCTGTTGTTCCATCGGACCAAGGCACCGACGGCGAACGTTGTTCCACTGGCCGCAGGAACCCAAGCGATGACGTCGGTTTCAGCGTTCACCGTGTCGCCGATCGCGTACGGCATGCTGGTTGAAGTCGACATACCGCAGATGGCCGGAAAACTGTCTCCGGTCAGGATGATGTCGCCGGGCGAAGCGGCCGCGGTTAAGACGACGGCTTCCGCTTTTCCAACGTGTGAAATGATTTCTGTTTGCATGTTTTGACCTAAAAGATTGAGTTTGTGGGGCTAGGTTGTGATTCAGCCTCCGAAGAGGCTGAATATGTCGTCGGTTCGAATGGTGCAGTCTCCAAATAGACTGCGGCCGGTTACGGTTCGGTGTTTTGCACCACGCCGCGGAAGTCGGCGAATCCGATTCCGACATAGGTCTTGATGTCCCATGCGTAACCCCAGCGACCTGGAATTTGCAAAGGCATCGATCGAATCTGAGGCACGCCGCCAGTTCCTGCGAGCTGACCGATAACCAATCCCTGTTGGCCACCTTCGGCAAACAAGAATTGTTTCTTGGCCGAGCCAGGAACGAAGGCTTTGGTTAGCGGGTTCGTCACGCCGTTGGCGATTCGTGCGTCGGAGCGAACTTCGTATTCGCCAGCATACGGATTGAGGTTTCCGTTTGCGCTGGTGACGGTTGCCGATCCCGTGATTTGCTTGGCGTAGTATCGCTTGTTGCGACCAACAAGAAGGTACTTTGCCATGAGGTTAAGCGAACGTCTGGAGCCGGTTGAGTCGGCGATGGTTTGCTGGGCCATCAAGGCCTCCATTGCGGCGAGTTGGTCAGGGCTGAATGCCGTTCCCGTCAATGCGTTGAAACGTGTTCCACCGGTGTTGAAGAACGCGGCTCCGTCCTTCATGTTCGGATTTGCAAGCAAGGTCGCAAAAAACAAATCAGGAGCGAGCAGTTTCGCGAGCTTACCGAATTGCTCAGGAACCTTCGAAATTACGTCCATCTGATCCTGAAGATCGATGTCTTCGTCGATGACGAATCGTTTTCCAAATGGGTAGATTCGCATGCTCTCGCCGCTTTCGACAAGCTCAAGATCCCCAGCTTCGACGCCATGAACCAACAGATCGAGCGTATTACCGCTTTCGATCTGAATCATTTCCGTTGGTCGAAAATCCTTGACGTCCTTGCGTTGAACGAGGCCTTCTGTCGGATCTGCAACAAGCTCATAGCTAGCGAGCATGGTCGCGTTAATCACGGGGCCGAAGACACGAGGGAGAACGCCCGACGACATCGCAGCTCGAAGGACTTCGCGATTTGACGATGGAACTTTCTTTCCTGCCGCTCGTAAGGCGAATCGGAGAATGTCGATTTCGGATCGCTGGCTGTACTTGTGGGAATCTTCCATTGCAGCGGCGGAACGATCGTCGATTTGCTGGTCGTTATCGAGCGCGTTCGCAGCTCGGCACAACCAGCGAGCGTCCTCCTTGAGGGCGTTTTGTGCTGATTCCTTGGCAAACAAGGAATCGTCAAGTTTGTGCTTGCCCTTCAAAAGCATTGCACCTTGCAACGCTTCCATGGTGGCGCCACGCTTGACGTGAATTCCGGTTCGACCTGCGTTGTGGCTAGGAACGTGTTGCTTGGATCGTTCACGAAGTGCGTTGTAAAACATGAGTCCTGCCTGTTCTGCCGTGAGGCCTTCGTCGCAAGCTTTTTGGATCAATGCGTCAGGAGTGTCCTTGGTCGCAAGTTCGCGGATCGATTTGATTCGATTGCGTTCCTCGGTGCGAATTTCCGATTCGCTTCGAGTCGTCGTCTTTTCGGTTCGCTTGTCGCCGGTTTCGTTACCTTTGTCCGAAGATCGGTCGGCAGAGCGGGTCGAAGATGAGGGGCCAGTCGTGTTGTGGTCGTCACTGGCTTCCTCATCTTGACCATCTCGCAAGTTCGCGGAAAACTGGCGAGTAGCTTCGGTGGATTGTTCGTTAATGAACAGCGATGCGTTTGCGTCGCGTTGCAAGAGTCGCTGGCGATCTTCGGTCGATAGTCCGTTGATGAATGCCTTCATGGCGACAGCGTTGGCTTTATTGGACATTCCGCGTCGAACCAATAGACGCATGGCTTGCGAGTTCAATCGCATGGTGTTCTCGTCTCCGAAAGTGTTATGAATTTGGTTCCGCGAAAGTTGGCTTGAATTATTGCCATTGTTTTTTAGTGTTGCGTTTTTCAATTCATTTTTTTCGCGTATGGTAGCTTTTTCGTCGGCACCAAACGGAACAACAGAGACTTCTTCGGAGTCCCATTTGCGAACGATTCTCTTGGTCACGTCTTCGGCGGTGTACGTTACTCCGCCAATCGATCGCGATTTACCGGGAGCAATTTCGGTGAAATCTTTTTCGAGATATGACGCTCGGATGGATACTTCGTTTACGTGACCTTCAGCGACTCGAATGAAAATGGGCTCGACGTCGGGAGCGGATGAGAACGTGAGATTGGCAGTAACTTCGGTTTCACTGGTCCTGATTTGGTCGGCGGTGCCGAGAACCGCAAGGACGTCTCGATTGTTGTGCGCGTTGAGTAGTCGAAGAGTCGGCTTTTTGCTGCGGCATCCTTTAGGTACCAAGACTTCGTCGACGGTCTGTCCAGTCATCCAGTCGTAGATTCGAACTGGGGTCGGCGTGCTGATCACAGCCGTAACGGTTCGGTTTTCAATGTCGATTGATTTGGGTGAAAAAATCGACGTTCTCAACGAAACATGCGGTTTTTCTCGTCGCGACGTTCGCTTTGTCGTTGGCGTTGGAGTTTCACTACGATGACGTTGAAGAGTCCGATTAAGATTCTGTAGTCGCGTTCGATTAGATTTGTTCTTGATCGGCATTGTCATCTTCCTGGTCATAGTTGTTCACAATCGATTGATCGACCTGATCTTGGTTTTCGTGAAGAAGCGTCAGGTAGTCGGTGACGTCGGTCGGTACGCTTCCGATGATCTGTGGAAGGCCGAGATCCTTCAAAAGCTCGTTGTCTTTCGCGCGGCGATCGAGGACCTGGTCTGGTCGGCCTCCGGTAGCTCCGATCTCCTCCGTAAGTGACGACGTCCCGTTTTCGAGTCGGATGCGTTGCGCCATTGCTTCCTTGAACGGATCGTTCGAAGGAGGCTTAGGCCAAGCCCAAGTTGCAAGAACTCGACCGGGTGCGTCGATTCGCAATGTCCCGTCTAGGCGTGCGAGCGTTACAAGTCGCATCAAAGCTTGGTTGAGAATTCGACGATTGATCCACGATTGGATTCGTGAGACGGATCGACCGTATCGAACTCCGTCGTAACGTGCAGACGACAAATTGTGCTTGCTGCTATCGTGCCGTAGGACCATGAGAGGCATTTCGCCAGGTAGTCCAATGTCCCGTTCCTTGTCCTCTTTGAAATTGCGATGTGTCGCAGCCGGTTGAGTCGCAGCGACACCCATTGGTTTCCAGCCAGGCGCGGCAGCTCTCGCCGTGCGACGATGAACAGACCATGAGTCGGTCGGCTTTAGTGGGACATACTGAGCGTCAACGTGATCCGTCACCATCCATATAGCAGCGTCTGCCGCGGCTCTTGCCGCGTCCATTACTTGCGTTTCGTAGTCTCGAAGATCGGCTGAAGGCTGCAATCCACCGGCTAGGATTGGGATTCCTCGAAGCTGTCCAGCGAAACGTCGGCGAAATCCGTGATGCATTAGATCGGCTGGAATTCGTCGCGATTTGGCTTTCAGAGTCAAGTCGGTGACCCAGTAGGCAACGGGTTGCCCTGAGTCGTTTACTTCGATTCCCATCACCGTGTTTTTGTTGCGTCGACCACTGAAATCGAGTCGATCGGCACCGATGTCAATCAGCTTGTAATCGAGAGCTCGATCGCCATAAACATCTTGGCAAAGGAACTCGCCGTTGTACCAGAGCTGAGCCACCCAGCCGTGAATCAGATCGACAAGTGCTAAATTATGCTGGTATTCGCACGATTGGACCCACTCGGACCAGAGCGATTCGACGGCTTCGTTAAATACCTTGTTGCTTGTTCGAACCTCTAGCGATGGCCCGTCATTTCCACCGATGTCGGTAGCGTGAGTCTCGATCGCTCCTTCGATCAGCGGGTTGTTTTGGACTTCATACGCACAACGCCGTTGCAGGGTTTGCAGGTCGTCGGTTAGATCCTCGTTGATGTCATGGGCTTCCATGACAGACTGCCAATGAGCGGCATTCAGTCGATTCGTCTCGGCAGATTCCCAGCGGCGTTCGGTGGAGATAGCTTGGACGGCGGGCGGCGATTGGATTGAGCCACCTGCGAAGCTTCCGACGTAGTAGGATTGATTGAAATCATCGAGCATTCGCTACATTCCGGCTGTATTTAGTGACGTGTGTATCGTATTTGTTGCTCGATGATCATGCCGTTTCTGAGCGATTTCTGTTCGCTTGCCGCTTTGGTCAAATCACGGATCATCAAATCGAGATCTTCCCTCGAGTGTTCGATCTTTTCGTTACTCAGTTCGCTGATTGGAATAGCCGTCAAAGCGATGCGTGCCGCGCGTGCCTTGACGAGTGCGGTGTCGTAGTCGGCATTTAGCGCAGCGTCGGTTGCGGCTTCGATTGCTTCGCGAAATTTTGTTACGAGTGACATACCGTGAGAAGATAAACTCAACTGAATGCCGTTGCGTTTTTCATTGCAATACATTGGAAGAATCACGCATTTGGACTACAATTCTTGACAATGGATGTTTTCAACGTTCGGAGGGACGACATGAACGCGGCTCTAGATACTGTTCGTCACTTGGCACTGGAAGGCCTATCATGCAAGTCGATCGCTTCCCGCGTTGGTCTGCATTATCTTCGGGTCTATCGGCAGCTTCGAAACGAGGGATTGATGCGAGCCAAACCGCAACTACCTCAGAGTATTCGTGAGAAAATAATTGAGGATCTCAATGTCGGGCAGCTTTCTTTTAGTGACATTGCCCGCAAATACTTGGTAAATCGATCGACCGTCCTGAGGATCTCTCGCAAGTGTGAACTTGACATCGATGCGGATGATGACTGGTCTGGGGACGTGATTATGGATGAAATCGACATTCGGAATACTAGATCAAAACATCGTTGCGCTAAATGCGGAGCAATGATCCGCACGGTCCCTTGTTTGATGTGTGAAGCGCGTCAAGTGAAAAACGCAACAAACGGACCCTGACCTATAATTTTTTGCATTCGTTAGCGACTTGTAGATTATCTTCGCGGTCAAAACAATGCAAAATACAACGCACACGGTTATCGTAAAGCAACAGAATCGCGGGTTTGCTTTTCTTGTTGGAATTGTCACGATTTTTCTGTTGTTTCGCTGGTGGTTAACCGGATCACTATTCAGTGCAATCGATTTTGGGTTCCGATCGGCACAAGGTGAATCAGAGGGGCTTGGGAGCGTGACGGGTGTCGTTCTTCCGATCGCTGTTGACATCGCAATTGCGATCGGAGGCCTGATGGTGGCTGTGTTCTCGGGGCTGTGGTACACCGTTTTCGATCTTGCGTCTGGCCTTTTTGAATACTTCCAGACCATGCGGGCTACGGCGACGGCCACGAAAACGGCTATCAATCAAGCAACGGGAGCTGCTGGATCGGCTGCTGGTGTAACTTCGGTGGTCGCGGCCGTTGAAAGTGCAATGGAATCGTCACCCATCGAAAAGCTTTCGCAGGATGATCGGCTCAAAGCTGCCGTCAAAACGATTGCAAGACGACTTCAGGACGCTGAGGCAACGATTGCGAAACTCAATAACGAAGTGTTTCCACCACCTCCGGCGCCTCCCAAAGAGCCGACAGTCGCGGAGTTGATGGAAGAGATTCAAGCGTTGAAAACCGCCGCGGCTGCCGCGCCTGCCTCTTCAAAAACCACTCGGTCGGCTAAATCAACAAACGGAGGTGAACAATAATGGGTGCATCCGTTCCTCCAATTGACGATCTCGATAGTCTTCTTGAGGGTTTTGATGAACCATCAAAGCCGATCAACAGCGCTTCGAGTCATTCGGTATCGGTTCCAAGGATGGGTCAACCATGGCTTGGAATTGCGGCTTTTGCGGTCGCGTTGGTTGTTTTAGCCATCTCGTTTCTCCCCAAATCCACCCCAAACGACGATTCAACTGTCAAAGTCGACAAGCCGCACGTAGTCATTGTGGAAGAGTCAGGGGATCACGACCAGCTTACCGCAAATCAGATCGCCATTTTCACCAGCGTACCACTTCGCGAATTCTACGACAGAAACGAAGTCGTCTATCGAAAATATGATGTTGAGGATGACGTGAGCAAGGAATCGAAAACGTTGCAAGAACTCCGCGAAATGGTCACCGAAGAGCCTCCATGTGTGATTGTCGCCAAAGGATCAAAGGCTTCGCAATTCAAGCTTCCGAAGGATCCTGAAGCCATGCAAAAACGCGTCTCACAACTCATCAAAGGGATGTAAATATGGCTTTTCATTCAGAACTATTCGGCGCGGACGTTATCGATAATTCGGTTGCCAGCCAGCTCGCCGCTTATGTCCAGGCCAACGAGGGCGTTGGGGGCTATGTTCCTCGAGATTTTTCAGCGGTTCCATTCGCGTCGGTTTGCAACGCGTCTACTCGAAAGCGAATTCCTCGAGAAGAATGGAAGGAACGCATTGAAGAGAAGGAACGCAAACAAGCAACATTGCGGCACCTTCAGCGTTATTTGAAGATCCCAGTTCTGAACCAGAAAACGGCGTCTTATTGCTGGTGTTACGGGACAACCAAGGGGATCATGTACACCTATGGTAAGGCAGGTTACGAGGTACCCCATTTGTCGGCCACGTCTTTGGCTGCCAAGATCACCAACTACCAAAATCGAGGCTGGTGGGCTGCTGCAGCGATTGAAGGATCTAAGAAGGTCGGCATTTCGACGTTGCAATACTGGCCAGATGCCGCAATCGATCGACGATACGACACTGCTGAACAGCGTGAAAATGCGTCGCTCCACAAAGCTGTAGAATATGAAGAGCTCGAGAGTAATAGCTTTGACGATCTCGCTACCTCACTCCTTTGCGACGATCCGACCACTATGGGACTCCTTTGGTGGGGGCATCTAATTCTAGCCGTTCGCTTAGTCGTCCTCAAAAACGGTGGATTCGGTGTCGACTTTGATAATTCATGGTCTGAGGACTGGGGAACGGAAGGAACTGGAATCTTGACTGAAGAGAAAGCGACCGCTTACGAGCAATTTGCCATCCGATCAGTAAAACTCGGAGGCGACGGAAAATGAGACGCGATTCTGGTGCAATGTATTTTATGCTGGTCGTTTGCATCTATGCGATTGTGGTTTTGATCGCGATTGCTGGAGAAAGACCATGAAAGCCATTGAAATTATTTTCAAATCAATAGCAGACGTACTCAAGATTTTCAAAACCATTGGCATAGCAATCGTAATCTTGTTCGTTGTGGCACTTTGTTTCGCAATGGTTGCGTGTCTTGAAGTTCCAAAGAAAAACCAAACATCAATCGACAATATTGCGGAAATCATGGTTTCCGATGATCCCCCACCAAACGGCTTAGGGAGCGTGCCAATGCAAGATCGAAAATCAAACTATCGATTCAATAAGTCAAAGGGTAACGACGATCTTGGCGGTCAATCGCACCTACCAGGAGGAAGTATCAAATGGCGATCGGAAAGCATTCTTGGAGATGGAGACGGGGCAACTCCATCCCTGGTTGTCCAAGCCACAATTGATCGATTGTCGTTCCTGCAACAGACCGCGCAGGCGAACGGCCGTAATGCAAAAGCGTTGTTCAAACTTATGGAAGCTAAAGATATTTTCGACGGTGAAAGTGTCGAGCTTTCCGAAATTCACTCAACCGAAGGGAAGAAGTAACGATGAAGAGTATAATTGGTAAAGCAATCATTGGAGCACTGTTATTCATCGCTGGCGTGGCTAGCACGATGTTCAATAGTGACTCGAAGCCTCACAACGAAAATCGCTCTCGAATCCGGTTGGTTTCGATCTCCGACGAAATCGACGCGAACATTCATTCGAGTAGCGTCCAAATTGACGCGCCAAAGAGCGAATCCAGCCAAAAGCCATCGCTCGGGAACTACCTCCCAAAGAAACCTGAGGTCAAAGAACAGCCACCTATCGACCAGGAAATTGACGATATTCGAAAGCGAGTTGAAAAGCTCGAGTCTATTTGCTCCTCGAGAACTTCGTCAACCGGAACATCTGCGAGCTATCAATCTGGAAATGGAAGCACAGGAGGCGGATCGGTTGGCGGCGGCTCAACTGGTTCAGTGTCGTACTCGAGTTACCAGACGAGCCCCACTGATTGCAACGTTTATTCGTACCAGGCTCCTCAATACCAATCGAGCCAGCAGAAAGTTTACACCCCGGTGAGATCCGCTCTGAAAGCGATCACACCACCGCAACGGCTATGGTCAACGTCAGATCGCTGTTATGTCGATGCAAACGGCAATCGCGTTTGTCCGTGATTCTTGATTCTTTCCAAGGGGCTGCGTGCTTCGAAACAATCTAAACTGGTGAATAGTGCATGAAATCACGACTTTTCGAATCGAAGAGATTATCTTCTTTGCGGTCGTATGGGCTGTGGCGTTCGCGGCGGCTTTTGCTCGAGCAGTACGCGACCATGAGTGCAGCAGTTTTAGCAACGCTTGCGCTCTTGGTTTTACGGCTGGGATTCTGTCTTTCGGAATTGTTACTTTTCTCATCGATCGTAACCCCGATCGTGCTGGTAGTCCTTGGTATTACCTGGGTATCTCGGCATTGATCGGGTTGCTCGCCAAAGAGCAAGACAAGTATGCTCGATTGGTTATGTCGAGTGTGTTTAACGTGATGAGGACTTTGCAATCTTCCCAAGGAAAAAGCAAGGAAACTGAGGACCGTAAACCAGAATAGCCGCTGAACGCAATTGCAATGCCGAAAAGAGCCTATACGAAAATCACTCAATCATCAAACGATCGCGAGATTGAGGCACTCACGATTCGTTTGGCTGAATTGAAAAAACAAAAGGTTTCAACAAAACAAAAAGCGACCCTAGAACGCTGGAGAAAAGAGGAGGCGGAGTCGGTAATCGAAGAGTTTCTTCGACAAGTTCCCAAAGGTGTTTACTGCAGGATGGCGAACCGCAAAAACCAGATCATAGACGAGTTTGGATCTCGATATGGAATTCCAATTGTCGGACCTACTATTTGCCTTCATGATGTAATACCTGCGTTGCATGCGAAGATTTCCGAACTGGCTGCGATCGCAAAACCGTACGAAGACGAGGAAGAAGCAGGACTCATACAGCAAAAGCTACGCGAAGAAATTACTAAGCTCAAACGGCAATCGGAGCTACTTACGATCGACATAAAAACAAAGATGTCGGAGCTTGTAAAACGAGATCACGTTGTCGATAGACTAAGTTGGCTATCCGGACAACTGCAATCTCTCGGGACTCGATTATTTCGCGTTGGAGGCGAACCGGCTCAATCGGCGCTCAATGAATTCCTCGAATCAATGGCAGTCGAACTCGACGGCGGATCACTCTCTGTATAGTGAATTCTCTGACTACGTCGATTTCGATTCTATCATGGCCAAGACAATCCGAGCCGGTATCGGAAGGCCACCGAGAACGATGCGTCAATGGATCACGGATGAACTGGTTATTCCGTCCGGTCAATTCCCTGGGCAACGCTTTAGCTTCGATCGTCAACCAATTACTAGGCTTTGGGTTGATGAGATCGATTCCGGAAGGTGGACAGAGTTCGTGTACTCGGGGCCATCTCAATCCGGAAAATCTTTGATCGGCTATGTTGCTCCGCTTCTCTACCACACCTGCGAGCTAGGGGAGAAGACTATCTTCGGCGTTCCTCTTGATGAAATGGCGGTCGATAAATGGGAATCAGACATCAAGCGCGTGATGGAAGCTTCGTCAAGAATGCGTCGGCTACTTCCGAAACGTGGTCCAGGGTCGGCAGGCGGTACAATCCGAGACCGTGTCACACTATCGAACGGCGCTGCGTTAAAAATCATGGCCGCTGGGGGAAGTGACCAATCAAAAGCAGGCTACACGGCTCGAATCGTGTGCGTAACTGAGGCCGCAGGATTCAGCAAAGGAACGGCCTCCAGCGAAGAGGCGGACCCACTCAGGCAACTCCGGGCACGTCAGAGATCGTTTTCCCGAGCAGATCGACGGCTTTTCGTCGAAGGCACCAAAACACTTCCGACAGAATTGCCATGTACTCTCAAACCCAATTCTTCCGAATCGGAAATCAAGTGCCCCTGCCCTCATTGCGGAGAATTTATAAATCCGTCGAAAGATGATCTTGTTGGGTGGCAAGACGCGCGAACAGAAATCGAAGCGTCGGATCGTGGCCTTTGGAAATGCAGCAAATGCGGAGAACAAATCGAAGAGGACCAGCGTCGATCGATGCTTAACGATGCGAGGCTTGTCCATCGCGGCCAATCGATCGACAAACGCGGAAACATTACCGGCGATCTTCCCCAAACTAGTCGCCTTTGGTTCGATTACTCAGCTTTTCACAACATGCTACTACCCGCGGGAGACATCGCCGTCGATTGCTGGGCCTCTGCGCAAATAGACCCCGACAGTGACGAACGCGAGAAATCAGAAAAACAACTGAGCCAATTCGTTTTTGGAACGGCATATACCCCCCCAACTCATGCAGAAGGAGACGAACTTACTACAGACCAGGTAGCCGATCGACGACTGGATCTTCCTCGAGGTGTTTGTCCTCAAGATACGATCCGATTGATTGCCGGTGTCGACGTCGGAGAGCGATTTTGCCATTGGGTTCTAATTGCCGTTCGCGAATGCCAATCGATCCACGTCGTCGATTATGGGACAGCAGACGTTCCGATTAAAAAGCTTTCCATTCGTCACGCAATCAAATCATGCATCGTCGATCTAGTGTCGCAACTAAGTGCAGGAGCTCTTCGCGACGGTGACGATTCTCGAATCCCACTGCACGCATGCTACGTCGACTCCGGACATCAGCCCGACGCGATTTTTGACGCGGTCAAATCAATTCAAATTGACGTAATCGTCCTACCTGTCCTAGGTCGAGGAGAAACGCAGCTAGAAAAACGCAAATACTCGCATCCATCCAAAACTGGAAACGTTATTCGGTCGATCGACAAAGCCGGAAGATGGTATCTATCTCGAGTCAAACGCGCCAGACTAGATCAGCTGACTCTTGACGCCGACTCAATGAAGCTATTGGTTCATTCCGGTCTAGTTCTTCCGTTATCGACGACCGGATCGATCTCGCTATTTGCTGGTCCTTCTACCGTTCACAGGAGATTTTCCAGGCATTTGATAAGCGAACAACAAATCACGGAGACTCTTCCAGGCAAGCCACCTACTCGACGCTGGATCAGGTCAGGTGCAAATCACTGGCTAGACGCACTTGTATACGCATGCACCGCAGCCATTCGTACCGGATGGCTTCCGGGGGCTTCCGAGATAGAAAAAGCTCAAACAGAATGGACAGGAGACTTATAGTCAGTTATATTTTTGCAATCCTTCGTGCTTGGAGGAAAAATGATTTTCGAAAATGAGTCTGGCCGCGAACCAGACTCTTTTCGTTTAATGAGCTATGGTTAATTTCTTTTGTCGCTCGGCGTTCCATTTTTCAATGGCCTCTATGGAAAGAGACGATGCCGGCCAGCGTAGCAATCGAGAGCCTATACGCACCGGTGGAGGAATCTCTCCAGCCTTGGCCATCTTGTAGACCACGTCTTGAGTGATCTGGTATCGTAGGGCAACTTCTTTAGCGGTTAGCATTTCCACGGGTCACGCTCCTTGTTAATTGGGTTTTGTGTCACGGTTTCACCCGTTCTGTTTCTTAGTGACGACACAGTTTAGGCATGACCGAGACTTGTTGCGTTTTTCACTTCCCATGTTGAGGTGAATTCATGACGGAGAGTGAACGGTTTGAGTGCCATCGGTATTCGAGTCTTGGAAGAACGCCGATCGTTTTGAATTAATTGGGAGAAAGCAATTCGGACGTACTCTTTGTCACTGCCGACGAACGCGTTTCCCAAATGGAAGTGGAGACATCTAGGAGTTTTTCGAGTTGGGCTTGCTCCGAGCGCAGCTCGGCAAGTCTCAGAGAGATTTCGGCTGGCTTAGGGACGAAATCAAGTAACGAAATAGGTGCTTTGTGTCGATTCGTAGGTCGCATGTGTAGTTCTCCGTAGTCGTTTGTCGATCTACAGAGATTAAATCACACCTGGCCCCATGGATCACCCTACAATTTTCCTGGCAATTTTCCTGGCAATCGTTTTTCGCTTCTTCAAGTTGTTGCTGGATGATCTTCTGTTGAGCGCGGAAGAGCTTTGCTTCGTCCCCTGTGAGTGTTACGACTAGGTCGGCCATGTGAAAACATCCTTTTTTGTTGATGGAAACCGCGAGTCATTGATTCTATGACCCAACGATTCTTAATGAAATTGCCGTTTTTCCACATTCGCAAAGAAGCGTGGTTGTATTGTCAGTCAGTCAGCCACGATACGGCAGCCGTGCGCAAAAAACCTTAGGGAGACCCGTGCTTCGCAC
>JAULBV010072221.1:0-27383 GCA_032358295.1 Pterothamnion heteromorphum | reverse complement strand
TTTTTTCTAGCAGCAATTTGTGCTTCTTGTGCTGTTGGAATTTTGGCCCTCTTTTCGGCTTGTATTTCATCATCAGATTTCCCTTTAGTCTGCTGTTTAGCAAACGTCTGTGGAAGATCGTTCGTGGCAATTTTCTCAGTGAAAGATTTAGTTTCTTCTCCACTCTTTAAGAAAGGCTGTTTTGGCTTTTGAGTAGGAGTCTCGGAGCCGCTGGTAGAAGGTTCTTGACTTTGCCCTGCTTGGCCTTTTTTTTTTAATGCAGACGAGAATTCAGACACATCTTCTGGAACTACTACATCATTATCTCTTAGATAAGAGTGGAGTTTTGTAATCCTTTCCTCATTCAGCCCTTTCTCGAATTCATCAACACTCTCAGGAACGGTTACATCCTGTGATTTTAGGTAAGAGTGAAGTTTGATTACTTTATCGTTCGGCATATCTTAAAATCCTAAAACGTTATTTTTGCCCACTGTTTTTGTTGCTGCTTTTTTATTCGCTTCGACCTCTTTATCAGAAAGTCCTTTTCCACCTTTTGTAAGTCCTACCGCATTAGTGCCCGTTGGCGTGTTAGGTTTCGCTGTCGATGGTTTTCTTGTCGCCTTATTAAAATCCCATTTACCATTTACAAAAGGAACTCCGTTTGCCTTGGCAAATGCTATTTTCTCTTTCGGGTCTTCTATTTTTTCATACTGTTTATACAGTTCGGCTCCTCTTTTTTGGCTTATTGCGTACCCTTCTCCTCTGATAGTTTGCTGGTCTATTTTTGCTTTATCAAACCCATTTTTGGTATTTGTTTCGTTTGCAAGTCTTTCTAAGTCAATATGAACTTTTGCTCTATTTTTGATATTTTGGGACGTGTTTTTATCGTTGTAAATATCATTCATATTATCATAGCCAGTAACTTTTTTAAGCGTATTAGACTTTATGGCATCAAACATGATAGTGTTCCCTTCTCCTTTTTGAATGGCTGATAGTTCGCCAAATGTATCCTTTTCTTCTGGCGATAAATCATCAAACTTGCTGGCTTTTAACTTTTCTAATAAAGCTGTTTGGTCGTCTGTTAGCGTCATTGCCTTGTTGCCTTTTGGCACAACCTTGCCAACCGCTGCCGTGACTACTCTTACTGGGATTGTTGATGATTTTACCACAGTAGACATGTCTTCGGATGGGAGAATGTCACGTCTAATCCATTGCCCATTTTTATTCTGTATTTCTACAAAAGGAACAAATTCGTCAACTTGTATATGTTCATTCCCTCCAATACCTGTTTTCCCCCCATTTGTCAAATCCCACACATCCCCTTGAATAGATTGGGATAAATATGGGATAGGCTTAAATGTGCCATTTTTCTCTTGCTGTTGAACAGAAATTGCTCCTTTTGTAGAAAAATCAAGATTCCCTCCTGATGATGTAGAATAGTATTTTCTTTCATCTGCACCGTTCGTAAAGACAGTATTGCCAACTCTTGTTGTGCTCCCTCCTGATTTTCTAAGGTTTTCTCTGTTTTGAGATTTTGCAATATCTGCCTCTGTTGGTTTATCTACGGTTCTAGTATTGTTTAATACAGTCGTTCCTCTTTCTGACTGTAACCACTGCTTTGCCGTTTTCTTTTCTGCCAAATCACGTGCTATGATTTGTCTTTTAGCCTCAATAGTTTCCTTGTCAGGGATGCCGCCATCTGGCCTATTACGCTCAGAACTTATCCATTCGTTTGTAATATCATCTATGGTTTTCTTGTCTTCTCTTGATACTTGATTTACTCTCCATTGTGCCATAACTGGATCTTCCCCAAATGCACCCCGAACTAAAGGAATAACATCATCAACTGTTTCCGCTTGTCTTAGCTGGTAAATAGGCTGACCGTTACCATCTACTGCTGGCACTTTTTTGCCATTTTTATTGTCGAATTGAGGTCTTTTTGTATCTGGTACCAATAGTCTGCCTGAAACTTTTCTTTCACTACCAACATTTACATTCCCATGTTCATCTTTATCTGTATAATCAACAGATAAAGGAGACATCTTTAAAAGTTTGTTTGCATAGAATTTATCACTATTAACCATCCCAATAGATGGGTCTTTTAGATGCTTTGCTGCTTCTGAAATAGCCTGACCTCTTGTTTCATCATCATGGTCATTGTATGCAGAATTTATATTATCATTTACTGGAATAGGATTTATAACCCCGTCCGGATATGTCTGCTGTAATTCGTTTACCTGCAATTTTATTTGATCAAGTGCATTTTTTTGCGCCAATCCAGTATTGGTAATCTGCTCTGCCTTTGCGGTATATGGTGTTGGATCTTCACCTCTACCGACAGCATCAACAGCCTGACCAACAAGCATCCCAACTTTGTCATTGTCTTTTTTAAAAGGGGATCCTTTTACTGGGTCTATTTTGTACGAAGGACGTTTTGGTTTTGTCGCTTTTTCTTCAGCAAGCCTATCCAAACGGTTTTCATTGCCTCTTGCTATATTAGCAATGACTTGATGAACGACAGTCTTATCTCCGTCCCATTTGCCTAACAATTCTGGCTGATCAAATTTTAATGGCATTTTTTAAATTTTTTAGGCTCCCATTGAAGAATTATATCCTCCTTGCGACTGTTGTAGTTGCATTAGCATTTCTGGGCTGTAACCTCCACTATTAAGTCCTGTTTTCCCTTTACCTGCGCCTTTCCCCCCTTTACCAATACCGCCAGCAACCTGCGAAAGCCCTTGAAGCCCCATAGCCTCTAGCTGGTCACTTTTTGTTCTGTTTCTGCTTACAGAATCATTGAACGTGTCTCTGGCCATGTTCACAGAAGAAAGCCAAGGCTGTTGAATATTTGTGTCGAATTCAATATCCTTAGCATTTGCAAGCGCAGTATTGTTGTCAGCTACATTTCTGGTTGCGTCAAAGTAATTTGCAATGTTTGCTTGCCTGTTTTGTGCTCCAGCTATCCCAAGATTTGTTGTTGCATCATTTTGTGACTGAGTTGTCGCGGCCAACAATTGTGCATATTGGGAAGGAGAAGTTAATCCTTCCATCCCTGCTTTTGCGATTGCATTAGACGCATTACTATCAACCCTATTCTGCATGTACGCTTGTCCAGGAAGAAGGTTGGTCTTGGTCAATGGTTCGTAAATCGCTTGGACTCCTTTGGCCTGTTTCACGTTTTCATCAAGCTCTGCTTGGTGTACGTACTTTGGCCTATTGTTTAGAGCCTCCGTCAACCGATCCTGCGCGGCCTTTTGAGCTTTATTTCGCTTGTTTTGGGTAATACCTCCGTATATTCCTCCACCAACGGCTCCGATTACCATTCCAACGGGGCCAAATGCGGCCCCCATTCCTGCGCCTGTGGCAGCTCCACCTAGTACTCCCTGAGCCGTAGATGTTGTTTCGGTCGGATAGCTATATGATGCCATTTTGAGTCTCTTTATGTTCAAATTTAAGTAAAATCTGTGACAATGGTGTGTAGAAGGTTTGTTCTTGACTAATGCCGTCCTTTAGTCCGTTCCAATACCATATACTTCTTGGCACTTTATCTAATGATACTGGCACCGCTTTTTTATTTTTTAGTAACCAGTTTATTTCTCTGAAATTGCATTCGTACAATCTTATCATAAATAGGCCTCCAATAAACTCACGAATAACCTCCCACGTATCGGTTAATAATTCATCACTTCGATGTGCTTTGTGTATTGCGAAATCCCAAACAGCATCACCATCTATGCAACAAAAACCTATCTTTTCTCCTGATTTATTTATCGAATAGAACTCTGATGTTTTTGGCGTATCGTTTAAGATATATGATGTTGTAAATTCTGCACATTCCTCTTTTCTAAAATCGGAAGGACTTACGTAGTGGAACCGATGTGCAAGGTCGGAGTCCCCCATAAACGTATCAAATACGGTTTTGAATATGTCTTCATCTTCTTCTAGGCGTATCATTTACTTGGATTTTGTGGGCTATCAGAAACGGTTACAGCAATGCCGTACAACACAGACATGTAATCCACATTTCCGTCCAACGTCAATTTTGCAAGGAAATATCTCGACTTCATTGGTTGTTTAGATATTGCGTCTGGCTTAATAGGCATCCTATAAACATCTTCTACTTGTTCGATAGTTGTACCAATCGTCTCTGACTTTTGTTGTTTTCTAGTTCCAGTCCTCTCGATTCCTTTTGCCTCCAGTTCCCATTTGTCCTGCGCGTAGGCCCATAAAGAGGTGCCATTCAAAGTATCAAAAGCAGATGCTTTGACAACACACGTAACACTACTTTTTACACTCTGTCCTTGCAGGTGGTTATAGGTATCAGACTCTCTATGAATATATGTCACGCCATTTTTCCAAGAAACCACGCTTCTGTTTAATGTTACCATACAGTCAGGATCGAAGTCGTAGAATGTACTAAACCCATTCTTTGTCTCGTTAAAAGCGATTGTTGGATTTTGGTCTTTTGTCGAATCCCTAATACATACTAAGTATTCATCAAAATATGGATCATAGGCTGAAATAGCTGTTTGGTCTTCATTGTTAGTGGTATCAGAAATACTGTCTGCCAAATGAGAGCAATAACTGTTGGCACCATACTCCATACTCAAAGGAGTTAATCCATCATTTGAATATCTCCAAATAACACCTTTCAAGACATCCCAACCTCGAACCGTTGTCCCAAATACATGCACTGATTCAGGATTTAATGTCCCAAATCCACCTGCAAGTAAGTTAGAATTGCCTAGTAATTGGTTTGTAATGCCGATCTGCGTAGAGCCGTCAGTACTAGTATACTGAACCTTCCCAAGATAAACTGAGTAGCAATTGTTTTGTGTGACTACCAATAATACACTTCCATTGGACTGAAAATCTCTGGCAATAACGATCCTTTTTATGTCGCCAAATTCCAGCCCATATACCTGTTTTGAGGCAAAATTGAATGAGTTCAGCCCGTTTACTTTTGTCCCTTGCAAGTACTGGTCACTGAATGCAATCTCACTTGGATTAGTCACTTCCATTTGAACATCCTGCGATATAATATTGGCTCGGCCAATGTTTCTAAACCAAGTGTCAAAAGTCGCATTGTTCATGTTTCTTACTTGGGCATCTTGGGCTGTTTTGTAAAAAGTGTCACCACCATTTATTACAAAGGCTTGCTTGTTAGACGGACTATTCCCAAAATATTTGTCACCATTAGGAGCTTCATATACTGAGAATGTTTCACCTATCTCATAATACTCACCAATCAAAGCTCCTTTTATCGGAGAATATATTTCAACCAACGCCCCCGTTGTTACTCCCGTAAAATCAAATCCAGTTACCACATACTTAGCGCCTACCGTGTCATAGGTTAAATCTTTATCTGCAATGGTTATTGTATGCGCGTCACCAGCCGAGTTTTTTGTTAGTAAGCTGAACTTGTCGCCAGTTGTAAATGCCCAAGCAAATTCCACTGGAGTAGGAGAAATAAATGTAGGCGAGAACTCAAAAGTAGTCGTGTTTGCTGTTATTACGGTTACGTGAGCCTGAATAAAGGTTCCCTTGTTGGCACATTTGCTTAGTAATGGTCGCCATCTTTTTACCCAAGGAGCCAATTTGCCAGACAACGTAATTTCGACTTTGGTAAAATACATACTTCCGTTCCTTGGGAGAACTTTGAATGCACTTAGATCATACACGAAACTGCGCCTGTCGTATTCGTCATACAGTGCAACTCCAACATTGTACTGTCCGCCCTGTAAAAAGTAAACACCATTATCAACTGGGGTATTGCTTGTTGGCCTTGTAGCCTCAAACTGAGTGGTCGAGATATTTGGTATTTCGTTGAATCCATACGTGTTATTCCCTGTCAAAATCCTGTTGTCTCCAATCGTAAAATCGGCACATCGTAAAGGGATGTCGCTGTATGGTGTTAATGTCTCACTCGTGGCAATCGCTGGATATTGGGCATTATTATAGAAGTCCACATAAAAAGAAGCGGCCCTTGTGCTTGGGAACTTTATTCTTTTGAAGAACCTATATGGCTGTGAATCGTCATCCCTAAACCCTATTTCTATGAACTGGATAAAATTGACGTACAAGTCAGCAAATGATATTTGGGTTGCATTCAAGAACAGCCTAATGTAATCGGTTGTATTATCCGGAACGGCACATACCTTACTAGGAACTGACCAAACCGAACGTTGGTTTCCGACAAATACGTATCGGTAAATAAACTGGTACTGATTTGGCCCTACAAGACCGGCCGTTGAAGGTTCAGAATTGAATAGTTCAAAAGTTATAGCCTTGTCTGGAGGCGATTTTATCAGTGTAGTGGTACTATAATCGGTAAATGGATAGGCACCACTCTTTGCCAATGAAACGAATATACAACGTAGGTCGGTTGTTGTGTCATTCCAAATCAACATGTCGTTGAAGTATCTGGCCGTAATGATTCTCTTATTAAATTTCAGGTCGCCTTTCAACACCAAAGAAATAGCCTTGGTACGAATATTCAACTCGCATATCATGTGCTCACTTCTTTTCGTATCCTTCATGAAAAAGTAAGCGACACTTTTTGGCTCGTAAGTAGTCGCTCCAATTACCTTATACCTTCCTGTTTTATCAACTAGGTTTGAATTTTCTATTTCAAGTGTCCCTTTGATATTTTCGCCACAACCCATGTTTGATTTCTCTGAAAAGCCAATACGCATATTATTGGCCATGACATAATTCCCTTCTGGCAAAAAAGAAGGGTCTATGTCCATGTTCATGGAACCTGTGAGTGTTGAAATTATCTGATTTTGGGCCATATCAATAATGTGGTGCTAGACTGATTCCTTTTCGAACGTGGTTGATAATGTCTTTTAGGTTGATCCCAGAAAGCAATAATACCATATTATGCCTCGCTTCTTCCATTAACCTTTCATCTCGGTCTTTTTGTGCCTGAGAAACATTTGGGTTTCTTTCGCTGGCTCTACAATGAACTGCTTGTCTCAGATACTCGTAGGCCAAAGGAGGGATCACTGTGTCTACATTATTGCACGATCCGTCTGTGATGTATTCCAGATAGATTGCTTTTGCATTTACATTACTACTGAATTGCAGTTGCCTTTTCTCTCTGTTTTCTATAAAAAATCCCTTGTAAGGAATCCCAGTGCCATATCCATAAAAGGAATTGTCCTGAAATTCAGGAGTTGGGAAATTAGGATATTGCCAGTTTTGGAAAGAGTACTGTGAGTAATTGTCAACATTCAACCCATTTACCACCTCATCCATGCTTGGGTGATGAATGTTTTTGATTGGGACGCCACAATCGTCTTTCTCATGGTACAATGCAATGTCGTCTGCTGTGCCTAATACATACACTTTGTCACCATACTGTATCCCAACCTTAGCCCAATCTACCATGTCGGCAGGGTAATCAAGTGCATTGTAAGAGTTCAAAGGTAAAGCAACCGTTTTTACAACTTTTAGAACTGAAAAATCCAATTGCCTATAAAGCTCCAAAGCCCACTTTGCATACTGCAAGTGTTTGTTGGTGCCAAAATTTCCCGTGTCATTGGCGAGGCTATCAGCAAGCGAGGCTATGGAATAGTTATTTTGCATTTTTGTCTGTTTTTGGCAAGAAATAGTTGATCACATCAGTTCTAACCTGAAATGTCATTGCAGGGTCAATCGGCAATTCAGCATCCATTTCTAAACTAGAGGCCCCCGAAATAACCAAGATCATTACAATGAAAGGGACATTTGTTTCATCAAACCTTTTGCTGAAATACATTCTTTTCCCTTCTGGCCACGCCAATACTTTGCTGTCGCCCATGATTCGCATCGCGTTTCTAGCTTCGTTCACGTCACAAACCCAGAAAGCATTCTCCATGTTTCTGACTGGCGCAATCAATTTGTAGCCTCTCCTAGACGGGAGATTTATAGGTTTTGCTGGAAGATTACTGTAACACAATCCTCTGATCTGGTCATAGTAAATGCTCAATCCCTTGTCCTCAGCACCCATAAACGTAGTTGCATACTGATCTGGGACTGTTGGATCGTCAAGTTTCATGTTCTCAAACAAGCCTCTTTTGGCATAATTGTCTAAGACCTCACACACTATCCCCCATATCAACCTTTCGTCAACAAGAAAATCCATAGTCTCCTTGAAGTCTGCGAGGTATTGTTTTATACTATCAACGAATTGTGATCCTGTCATGTCCCTTGCTGGTTTTTAAATGCCGAATATTCAGAAGCCATATTATCCCTGACATGTATCCCAACATATCCCAACATCTTAATTATTAATTCCAAATGACAATCTACCGGGGCCTCCCAATCTCTACTCCCTATTGGGTTATAGACAGGATCTCCACTCTCATTTAAAGTGTAATTGTAAATAGCGCCAAGTGGTTTTCTTAAGTACGACAACGTTGGTTTATAGGTATTTTTAGGAGCAAGCGTTACCGTATTCCCTTCCATTTTTGCTATTGGATAACGCAATGTTGGCGGAATACTTGCGCTCCCAACCCTTAACCCAAATGTGTCTGGCAAGAAAAACTCTACTCTCACATTCGCCTCATTTGCAACGGTAGTCTTCTTTGTCCCAAATCCACAATCAATTGAGTCGGGTGTTGTGGATGTGAAAAATTGATAAGTGGCAAAAAAACCAGTTGGATGCAAGTAATCGTCAGGGAGTGTATCTTGGCCGTCAGCATTTAAAGTAAGCAGCTTTGAAGTCATATACGGCCTCAAATTATCGTCTATTCTTTGCGAATCTGCATAACCAAACAAAGGAGACTTGGTTTCTCTTGAGTACTGCTTGACGTTGTTGTAGTACGTAGAGAAGAACTCCATCTCTGCTTGTTGGGCATACATAGTCCTTTGCTCTGGTTGGATATACCCACCAGAGCCTGTCTTGTTTGCCAAGTATTCAAGGAATTGAAATGCTTCTCCTATGTTCATTACAAAGCTTTAATAAATAAGTACATTCCAAGTGATTTCTGGCGAAAATCCAAATCCTGACCTCCATCAGCAGCTTGTCCACCAGCAATATTGTTGTTTGTTAAATTGGTATCAACCGTAGCGTCAGTTGAGCTTTCAAGACTGACATCAACACCTGTACCTGGTGATATAAATGTCCCTCCCCCTGATCTTCCAACTAGATAACCATTAAATGGTGCTCCATGCGAGTGAGCTGCTGTTTTATAAGGAGCAACCACTGGTAAGTTTATATTAGGAATACCACCTGCTAAAATGTTATTCCCAACTATTTGACCTAGAGTTATACTATCTGCTCCAGATCCTTTTACTCCAACCAACGCTGCTCCTGTAGCATTAGGAAGCAAGAAAGATGTACTAGAAACATAAAAAGGACTTAAAGCCCCCCCGTTTTTTGTTACTAAAAAATCATAAAGCCCAGGAGAATCGGTTGCTAATTGTGGACTTCCATCGCAAAGCCACCATGACGTATCTGGAGCAGTAGCACTAAACCAAATCTTGGTATCTCCAATACTTTCAATGCTGGTTCTCATTTCTATAATCCCATTGTTGTTATAGTAGAACTTCCCATAATTGGCAGGATCGTTTAAATAAGGAAGGTACTCTGGCGCAGTAAGCATAACTCCCCATCCACTTGTATTCCCGCCTCCCGACAGGTTTTTTATTTGAACAGTAACTTTGCCTAAAGCATAATTTGTCACAATTCCCTCAATGTAATTGGCAGGATTTGACGGGTCAACTATCGCTACAATGTTTTTAAACTTGTACGCATATCCTGTTCCAACCGTAAATTCAATAGAAGAACCTATCGCTCCGTACGAAGTTGAAGTGTATGCATATGGTGTCGTGGTAGTAGAGTTGTACTTCTCCCAATCCGGAGCAGCCGAAACCCAAGCAGTACCATTGTCTTTTAGTATATTCCCACTTGTGCCAAAGTTTGGTAATAGTTTTGGCACAACCTTCAACCCAAGGAAATTCAATATGCTACGACTAAGGCCAGTCCAAACCCTATTGTTATTCGGATCGCTAGGATCCACTACGTTCTGAGTGGTGGGCTTTACTGTAATGTCAAAATCAGCAGCTAGGAGATTGGCTTTTGCTGCACTATCCAATGCTTCGTCAGTACCGTCAGCATTCAATACGCCAGAAGCATCCGTCTTGCCAGCAACTAAAATACTGTTTTCTCCACTTGGCCCTGGAATTGGAACAAGTTGCTCTATGTTGGGGACTGGGACCATTCCTTCAAAATAAGACTTAGCATTGCCTCCAGTGCAATCTCCGCAGCCACATCCTGCCCCATGATCGAAATTTATCCTTCTCAATTTCATTATATATTTTCGTTTTCTTGTGGCACTAAAACACCATTTCTGAAAGTAACATGCGTCCCGACTCCAAACAATTTATCTATATTGTTGCCTTCTCTGGTAGATACAAACCCAATATGATCAGTCAATTGCTCTTTGGAGTGAATCTCTTTTATGCCAAATATTTTAGTGACTAACCCAAATTCATCATCCCACGCGTGGTATTGACCTCGTCTGTGCAATTCCATTGTTCCTTTGTAATGGAACGAATCTTGAAAATGAGGCATAACAATATCTTCTGGGAGTTCCCATACAGCTTTATCAATCAGTTTTTTTGCTGTTTCTGAGGTAGTTGCCCACCCCCAATAAACTGGATATCCCCTGTATTGGCCAAATTTAAATACGCCACCTTCTTTTTCCAGGGCTGGCATATACTTGGCTAATGTCTTTACACTGTTCTTGCGTAATACAATGTCGTCTTCGATAACAAAAAATGTTTTTTCAACTTCTGAAATCCAAGCTAAGGCTGAGTACATACTTGTCCTTACGCCTAGAGGTTCAGGTGAATATTTGATCTCTTTCTTCCCTTTGTAAGAACCAATCAAAGTTTTAACTTCATTCACCTCTTCTTGCTCTATTTTATCATTCGAGCCATGAATATGAAAGTAAACGACCGATGGTTTTAGCTGTTCAATAGATTCCAAGACTAATTCGAGTTCTTTGGTTCTTCTGTATGCCAATATGAGTATAGGGTATGCTTTCATTTTCTTAACCTACGTAATACCATTTACTTATTCCATCACTGATAAACCTATTGATTGGCCTGTTAATAGTCAACCCTCCTATATTTTCAAGCGTATCACCTCCACTCAAACTTATTGTAAGTGTCCCAGATGTCGCTAATACTAGCTCAACTTCCTCCCCTTCTAATCCCAAAGCCAAAGGCAAAGTATAGTTAGCTGTGCCATCAACCAATGATTTCCCAGTAGACAATAAAACGGAATTTATGGTAATTCTTCTCATCCCACTGCTACATATTTTTGTCAATATATAGCCGTCCAAATCTTCGCCATCAGTTGTCTTTGTGAACATATACAAAGCCCCTGCTTCTAACCTTTCGTTATAAGTACCATCAACCACAAGCGTACTCATTCCTACACCTTTATTGTCAGTCTTGATAAATATAGAACTTCCTTCAATTGAACCTGTGGTGCTAATTGTGATAGCGTAAGCAAGTTGCGATGTATTTGTTGCAGCTATCCCAGAAAGACGTAGATCAAAAAACGTCCCTGCTTTATCTGCTAGAATAATCGCTTTTGGAATATAATAATTGGATGATTGGTATGCTACTACGTTTACATCCACTTCTGTATCAGCCACCAAATAAGGCAACCCCGAACCTGCTATTTTTAGCCAGTTTGTTTGATTAGAAACAACTCCAGTCGCTCCATCAACTTTGCAGACATAAATAGCAAAAGGGCTTGTGGTATACACTATAAGTCCAACATTGTATGTCAAGTCTGGATTTACTAGTATTGCTCCTAGTAATGCAACCAGCTCTTTAAACCTATTGGCCACATCTGCAGTTGTGACAGAATAAATATCTGTCTTGTCTGCTATTGCAGCGTCAATGTTTGCTATTTCGGCTTCCTTAAGGTTCATTTCTATTCAAATTCTACGTCAAATTCTTGTGCGAAAAGTCTAAAATCATCCGTTGTTTCTTTTGGCGGCTCTGAGTACTTGTTGAAATTAGCCCACTTTGTCATCCATTGAGTTAAAGCACAGCAAATATCCTCTCCGCCTTCAACCATCCATACCTCTTGTTTCCACAATTGTATAGACTCCGCTTGCTGTATCTGTATTTCCGTTGCCGTCAACATTTAATAGCTGAGATATATGGTGAGCAATTTTTTGGAATCTTTTCGAGGAAACACTGTGCTTCTGCCATCCGACCAAGTTCTTTTGCAAAACAGGCATTATTGATAGAGGCTAATACGAAGGTGTACTTTTGCATCAAGTCACTTCCGCATTTACTATTCCCACTGCATCCACAAGGGCAAGAGTTTTTTACTCCACCCTTTAGGTCATACAATAACTTCTGTCCATTGACATCAAACACGTAGTAGTACAATAATGTCTTGTACACAATTGAGGCCGAAAATGAAGCATAACTTGTTACCTGAGCCCACCTGGTTTGATCTGTAACCAAGGCTGTATTGTTATTGGCCAAAGACACATAGAACTTGTTTGAAACAGGTTCAAAAACAGCTTCTTTAACGTTGTAGTAGGACTTGTTCCCATACAACTGAACCATGTATAAGTACAGAACATATAAACCATCTCTAAGACCTTCTGGGGATTCTCCAAAACGATACTCCAGGCTAGATCTATACGAATAAGCGCGCGCCTGAATCTCAGTGAACGTTCCGTCTGATCTTGTATTGGTTAAAATAGCCATGTAAGCATAATCCCCTCTAAACGGGTTCACACCTCCGTAACCATGTGGGTTCTTGTCAAAAGAAAAATTACCCGTACGATCGGTCAATGCCAAGCAGGTACGACTAGTTTCAGTTAAGTTCTTTTGAATTTTGATTCCTAGTCCAGAGAACTTAGTGTTGCATGTCACATCTTGAACAAGGCTTGCTCGCTCAAATGAACTAGCCAGCACGTTTGTTGTTTTTAGTGACACATATTGATAATCGTTGGAGTCCATTTTCCTCCACCAAATTTGATTATCAAGTGCGTGTCCAATATTTGAGCCGGCCAGAGAGATGTAAATCTTACCGTCTAATGTGTTATAGGTCCAATCACTCAGCCCGTAGGTAAGTGCTAGGTCAAAAGGTTTGATTGAAAATGCATAGAACGTATAAAGTGCATTACAAGGGAGGGTGACATCAAAATGAGCGTCTAGTTCCGGATTCAACAAGTCGCCTTTAAGTGGCGCGCTATAAAATGGGGTGGCCGAATACACTGCCTTATAAAATAAAAACAATCCCCACCTTGATGGGGATGTTCCTATTTCTGATGCACTTACAGTTACTGCCCCACACTCACAGCTTAAAGGGCTGGCCGATATTCCAAATGCCATCTTCTACTTGTTTTAACAAAAATACCAATTAGGATTGGGTTACGTTTTTTGCTTATTTCTCAAGCACCAATTCCTTCGCTTCCTCTTTTTGTACCACTTCCTCTTCGCGTGGCAAATAAGGGTGAATCGGAGGTTTTAGATAGCTTTCCATAAGCTTCCTTTTACCTTCTCCAGCCTCGGAAACTAGAAATTTCACCAATGCATCCTCTGGATTGTCAGTGGTGGCTTTTGGGTAATCAAAGAACAACTTGTCATTCAATAAATACTTGCCTTTTGCCTCGTCATGAACCAGCAATCCTCGATATTTTGCATCGAATACTTTGACACTAACTTTCGTCTTCTCGTCAACATGTGTGTCCAAGTAGGCTTTTGGACTATTGCGGACAAATGCAAAGAAGTCGTTCTCGATTGAGTCTGACGCTTTGTTTACTGGGCTGTATATGTAGTGCTTTGGATCCTTTGACACAATAGTAAGAATCTCTTTTTTGCGCTCGAAAGATTCTTTAAAAGCAGAGTCAAGGGCAAATCTCAAAAGTCTTGCCTCTCCAACTTCATTTCTAAAGTCGTGCGCAAACAAATCTTCTCTTCTTTCTTCCCAAGGAACCAATTGGATTTTTGCGCCTAGCATACAAATGTCTGCTGGCTTTGAAACATTCTCATGCGCAAACATCAAAATAGCAAGCTTGTTGAGTTCGTGCTCATTCACATAGCAAATCCCATTATGGAATTCAATATGCTCTAAAGTTTCATCAGTGACATTCTTTTCTTTGTCTGCATCCCACCTTTCCCTACTGGTCAAGATATTTCTCAGGCTTTTCTCCTTTTTGCCGTCAGGAGCCCATTTATCATAAACCCGAACCTCTTCTGGCAAAATAGCATCTTGTGCTCTATATTTTGGAGGTGTAATACCTTTCAGTTTTGCACCTGTACCAACTAACACGAACTTAAAAGGAAGCATATTCCCCTCAGAGTCCCTATTATATTTCTTTCTCGTAGCAATCCTGTTTTGGATCACTTGTTTTGCTTTATCTGATAAATCCTTGTATGGCATAATAAATTTGTTTTGGTTGCTCTTTAAATAAAAGAAGGGGAGAGAATTATCCCTCCCCCGAAAAATACTACATAGGGTGCGACAAAATTGCTTCTGCTGCACGATGGAATTCTGCACCACCTTTCACTTTAATGTGAACCTCTCTGATATCCTCAGTCGTGTTCGGATATTCACTGTTCCAACCTAGTGCCTTCAATGAGTACCACTCGCGGCCCTTGTCAGTTCCTCTTTCCTTACGAGGCTTGTAGCGCATCACCATTAATGATGTCTCACTACCATCAGCCGAAGTAGAAGTTCCGCCAGGTGTGATGAAGTTCAAACCAGTGAATTTCTTACCCGAAGCAACTCCTAAGAATTGAGGATCGCGCAAGATTCCTAAAGGCATGATATTGTGAGTGATCCCAGCAATCTTAGCTTGGTCAAAACCAATGTTGATTGTGTTGCTAGGATGGTCAAGCGGACGGTTCTTGTTGTAGTCAACAATGTAGTCCTGTGCCGCAATTACCCATTCTGGCCCTACGAAATCATTGGCGATTACACCAGAGTAGTTTCTACGGAAAATACGCTCGATGTTGTCAAAATACCCCTTACCGATTTTAGAGTAAGGCAATTTTGAACCACGCAAATCGGCAGTAGTATAGAATCCTTCCGTGATTCTTACTGTCTTACCAGCATCAACACCTGCACCTGCTACTGTACCACCTGCGCCCATGAACAATGAACCCATGATAGAACGCTCAACACGCGCTTCCATGTCAGTCATGTATTTAGAGTAGATGTATTGGCCGTCTGCACCGAAGTTTACCCAAGTCTGGTTGGTCATCTCGTCAAACGTGATTTTCAGGTCGTCTGAAAGGTTCATTAAGTAGTTTTCGTACTCAGAAACATTCGTGATCATCGACTTGGTTTGTCCAAATGAACCTTCGCCAAATGCACTACCATAAATCGAGATTTCTTGGCCAATGCTCAAGTTTGCTCCCAATTGTGCAGCCGTGATAGCTGTAACACCATCAGCTTGGAAACCAAGTGGAACCAAAGTGATAGAGTGGTTATTTGCGCCAGTCTCAGTTTTTACGCTGATGTAACCTTGCAAACCGTTTGGAAGAAATACTGTTTCACCTACACGACCAGGAGAATACGCACCCGAAAGCGCATAACTACCAGCTCCAAACACAATCACAATGTCACCTGCATTGATTGTTGGTGCCGCGCCAATATTCGGATTCGACATAAACTTGTCATTCTCTTGCCAAGTATAACGCTCTTGTGTAGCGGTTTCCTGCATCCATCCAAGGCCAGTGAACCACTCAAGTCCGTACTGCTCTGGATAAGCTTTGATCAATTTTTGCCTTACATCTGGCTTGTGCAGATAGGCAAACTGCGACACGATGGACGCGGTTACTAGTGGGGTTGCAAACGATGGAGTTGGCATTTTATTTTATGTTTTTCTGGTTAGAAACACTAATAATTATTTTGCACCAATGATTGCCATTTCTTCTAGTTGTGCAGAAGAAAGACCGTCACTCGCGATAGGTTTGTCGGCACCGATACCTGATTGAGGTTTCTGTACCTTGTTTTGTTCCACATACTGCAATTCCTTGTACTGGATGCCTTTAGCGAAAGCTGCCTTTACCAAGTCTTTTCCATACATGCCATAAATGACCATCTCGGCCATTTGAGTTGTATCAGAAGGACCATTGAAAGAGCCATCCTCTTTGTAACTGCCGTAGTTTTTGGTCCACCCTGAAAGGGCTTCTGCTACTTGTGCTTTTTGTGCATCGTTCAAAGACACATTAAATGACTGGCCTTCCTTGTCACCTGTTGGAACTTTTAGTACCGTCAATGACTTGGCAAATCCTTCCACCTCAGATGTCTTTCTTTGCACCGATTCTGCAAGTATTTTGTTTTCTTGTGCCTGTTGTGGAGCTTCTTCTGCGATGGTTGGCTTGTATTCAGCTTTTGTTTTGGCAAGCTTCTCTTTTGCCTCTAATGCTGCGTACTTTGCTTCCAGCTTCCTTTCCTCAATCATTTCTGCTTCGGAATAATCTTCTGGATCAAGTTTTTCAATGCTGTACTTGTTTTTGTACCTGACTTCAAAAAGTCGAGTGGCTTCCGACCTACCCATTTTTTTGTTGTCAATCAAAAAAGCTTCTAGCATGACTTCCTTGTCGGTCATCGTTTCAGGATCCATTTCCTGCAATCTTGCATACTCCGCCAGTGCCGAGGCGTTTTTGCCATCATATCCCTTAACAAACTCAAAGAGTTTCCTCTCTGCGTCAGTCTTAAATGGGTTTGCGTTCTTGGTGGCCTCTTCCAATTGCGCTTTTAGTTCAAGATTCTCCCTATTTACAGTCTCGATGCTGGCGATTCTGTCGTCCAGTTCGGCAACTGTCTTAATGTCGTGCCTTGAATATCTTTCAACCAAAACAGACTCCAGCTCTGGAGTAATTGCTTTAGGCTCTTCTTGCTTTATGGGTTCACCTCCTAATGGTACAGGAGCGTCAAAATCTACAACATTGTCTTCTGCTGGCTTTGCAACTTCGATTGTTGCGGCTGGTTCTGCTGTCGCTTGTTCTTCTGGCTTCGCTGCTGGAGCTGCTGGCGTAATGCCAAGTATGGTGTTTTCCTCTATTTGCTGAGGAGTCAATTCTTGTTCTTGGGCTTCTACTACTGCCGTTTCCTCTGTCATGCTACTTATATTTTTGTTGGTATATGCCTTCGGGTGACAAATATACCAAACCAAAAACGCAAATGCAACATTGTTGCATTTAGAAAAAAGCCACGTAGAATCCTACGTGGCTTTCCGTTAGCAAAAACCAAACAAAAGTATGAAGCGAAAAAAGGATTAGTTTGTCAACTTAGTCCAGCCTTTCAATGAAGTAGCTGCAATAGTCGATTTCTTTGTATAGAATATTGTGCGAGAATAGGCTGCAACTGTAACAGCTACGTTTACTGCGGATGCATCAATAAAGTCTCCAAGACCTGGATACACGTTGATTGTATTGCCCATGTTGTTCTCTACAATGTAGATAAGGAACTTCTCTGATCCTGCAACAAGAACTGGCAATTTCAAACCAGTAGTGTTTGCCCCAACAGTAATTACCGAAATAGGTTTTACAATTTGGTACGCACCAGCTTGGTTAGTTCCTATTGCTGTAATAGCCGCATCAATTACCTTATTTGTAAGCAAAGTACCAGTAGTAGTCATGTCTGACTCCAAGGCAAGCATATTTACTACGTCTGGATTCTCCAAAACGTTTAGGTAATCCTGCATGTCACCCACTGACTCAAAAGTCACGGCTGAGTTGTTAGAAGAAAACCCAACACCAGAGAAAGCTTTAGCTAAGTCTACTTTCTTGTTTCTCTTAACAACGACTTGTTCAACAGATGCAGTGTCCGTTAGGCCGTCATAGGCTGTAAGGTATATGAGTTTATTGGTTGTTGCTGACATAGCTTTTATGTTTTAATCTGATGCAAATGTAAATAATGATTTTTGATTACGTTTTTGAAGCTGTCAAATCGCAAATGCAACATTGTTGCATTTAGAAAAAATTGCATTTAATAGTCATATTGAGTAGATTTGACCAACCAAATAAAATGTATTTTGAAAGGAGGACTCGATTTCTACATCGTTGAGATGTCGGCCATTTACGAGAAAGGAATGGCTATTTTCGTACCAGATCAAAAACTGGGCTACCTAGAAAAGGTGTATGAGGGCGAAGACATGGAAGCCCTTTACAATCCTAACAAGTACAGAAAGACAAACGCCACCATTGTTGCCATCCCAAGAGCAATGTCGAATGAAGTGGTTGAGACAATGGACGTAGGTTTTCCTCAGCCAAAAAGATACATTGGCCACGATAGGATTTCAGAACACGAACGTATGCGCGGTTCTCGGCCGAACGGTTACATGTGGCCAGCGTTAACATACAATCCTTCCACATACGAGCCTAAATGCTTGACAATGAAGGATTTGTATTTTCCTAGATTCAAAGAAGGCTACACGCTACATTTCTATTGGACGGCCACCATGCCTGAAAATATGGTCGAATGCGAGAAACTTTACGGCCAGCAAGACGATGGTGGACAATTGGCGATGCGATACGTGTTCAAGATAAACCCGACACTTGCTGTTTGCGCTACCGATGGTGACGACATATACATGAACGACAGGTTTGTCTTGATCGAAAAAATCATGCAGACCGAAGACGAGATAAAGACTTCCTCTGGGATATACATGCAAGCCGAGGTGAAGGCCAAAGAACTAGTTGGGATTATCAGACATTCAAACGATTTCCATACTGGTTGTATGGTGAAATTTGTCCCAAGTGCCGATTATGAAATGACAATCAATGGCAAGGAATACTACGCCATGAAGCAGGATGAAATAACTGTTTTACTGATTGAAGGCAAAATGGTGCCGATTGAAGATATGGTGCTTATTTTTCAAGAAAAACCAAAGGAGTTTACTGATACTGGCCTATTTATCCCCGAAGAAGCGCGCGAGCCGATAAATAAAGGAATTGTGATTTCGATTGGGAATAAATGCGAATACGTGTCCGTTGGAGATTACGTCATGTTTGGACTTGGTTGTGGATTGGACGTGGTTCATGGCACTGAAAAATACCTTTTAATGAAAGAAAACGACATAATGTGCCAACTATGAAATTTAAAATCCTCACAAAATCAGTAAGCGTATTCAGGCATCAAAAGCCAGCTTTCTTCCAAAGGCTAAGAAATTGCTTTATTCCTCACAAGACCTATGATAGTTATCGCTTAGAGGCTATCGTAGTGCTATCAGAAGAACTGCCAATCAATACCGTTTTTGGATGTAAGTCTGATGTGTACATCGTGAAGTCACGAATTGTAAGACACCATACAGTAGTGCCGTACAACCCAAAAATGACAGTTGGAATCAACTATGCGCTGTATGGTGAATGTGAGGTTTTAAAAACTGACAATGGATTCTTTAAGGCGAAACACTAATCTGTTTCGCCTTCTTTTTCATCTTCCTTCATCTCCTTTTCGACTGCCATTTCCAATTCATGCATCCTGCGGTCAGTCTCCTTTTTGTAGCCTTCCATGCTGTTCTTCATTTCCTGAACCGTTTGGTCGGAATGTGAACGCTGTGATTCTTTGATGATAGTATCCCTTCCTTGGATGTTGGCCACATTCGCTCTGCCTTGCATTTCTAGTTCTCTTGCAGCCAAAATACCTTCGTTCACCTTTTCTTGACGTAGGTTTATTTGAACTGTAAGGCTCTTTTCGAACTCGGCTTTCAAAGCATACTCTAACTGTAATGTTTGAGCGCGCGCCTGTTCGCCAGCCTGTGCCGAAGCAATTTGTTGCTCGCTATTCATTTTGATTGCTTTGTCAGCATCAGCTCTGGCTTGTTGCATATTCCTGCGTACACGGATCTTGCACATAGCCTGAGCCTGTTTCAAGTTCCTTACGTTTGGATACATCAAGTCAAAATAATCGGCAGTAGTCAAACCTCCCTGTAACAAATCAATTCTTGTGAGCTCCATCAGTTTTGTGTTGTACGCGGCCCACTCTTCTTCGGTAGTGGCCGCTTCCAATCCAATGATAAAATCACGGTTCCACGCATCGTTTGAAGGAATAGATTTCCAGTATCCAAGCATCGACAAACTTGCTCTTCTGTAAATGCTGTGATACGCCCTGAAATAAGGACTAAGCGCACTGTTTGTTCCACGATTGGCTATTTCCGAAACCCCAACCAATGTCCCTGCTTTTGGAGTAGAGCCGTCAACCAATTCATTCACACCGCAAATGTCCCTGATCATTCCCTTGCACAGGTTGATGGTATTAATGAAATCTTGCGCTCCAAGTCCTTCATTCAATACTTCCAATGCGCGGCCCACATTTTGGTCATGTAGGTTTCTTTTCCCTTTAGCCAGCGATATACCGTTCATCATGAACAAGTCGATCACGTCCGTCCAGTTCAGGTTCTTACCGCCCTTGATTGGCATTTTGTCCACCAATAGGTCGATATTGATTTCCAACTGGCCAAAGAATCCTTTCCCAAGACCTTCCTTGTATCTGGTCCAAGCAACCGAAAGCATCATGGTTACTTCTCTCAATTGAGAAGCCATACTCACCACACGTCCGTTGCGCATGTTTGGCGCATACACATGGTAGTCGAGTGTTATTCCTTTGCCTTTTTGGATCAGCCCGTAATCGTAACATCCTTCTTCGGCACCAACTACCCAACTACCACCGTATTTCGATGTCTCCGATATTTCCACAAGCGATTTCGTGCCCATGTCGTACAAATGTTGTTCCTGTGGACTTATCTTAAAAGAAGGCTTGCGTTTTCTTGTCACCACATTACCGTCTTCGTCCAGTTCCTTGGTGTACTTTTCGATGTCTTCTGTCAGGTATTGGAATTTCAAGACTTTAATCTTTTGCTCCAAGTCCCGATTTACATAACCAGGATGTGCGATTTCCTCTCCTGTTCCGTAAAAAGTCCCCTTGTGTTTGTTGAACAAATCAAGAGCCTCGTCACTGGTAAAATAACCTTTTGTGTCACAGATAAATTGGTCAAGCGTCATGTACTCCACATGCCCTGCATACGTCAGGTTATTGAAGTCTTCCGTTGCTGCATACGAACAAAGGAAGCGGTGCGTTGGCAACCATTCCTCACGAATATTCCCTTCATAGTCCACATAGGTACGAACTCCGGCCACGCCACGCACCAATAAATCCCATGCCATTTTCGACTTGATGGCATTCCAGTCGCTCACGTTATGCAGCTTCATAAGTTCCAGTTCGGAACGCATCGCCTCGTAATGCTTGTAGGAAGTAGACATCATGATTTTGACATCTTCCATCGTGTCAGGCAAATCGTCCATGCCTGTTTCCTCCCTTATCCTGTCAAACTCCACTCCGACTCTGGCAAGACTGTCTTTCAGTTTCACATAGGCCACCAATGTAGCTTCAACCTGCTTCTTTTCGTCAATTGAAAGTTGGTCAATCACATCCACACCAATGTCATAATTGATATTCATCAGCTTGTCTTGCATGATATTGATGTACTTTGGCATGATGTTCACCAATTGCAGGTTCATTCCCTTGAATCCCATCGCTCCCAACGTGGCATTGTTTCTGGTGCCAAGGAATTGCTGCATTTCGGTCATGTCGCCTTGTGACGGCCTACCTTGTGCCAAAGCGTCAAGTTGGTAATCGGTCAATATGGAATTATACCCAACCGAAATGCCTCCGAACCGATACGAGTTCCAGAACCTAGCAGCAATCTTGGCCCCATATTTCTTCGTGCTTTTCTCTGCAACGCTTGGGATTTGTCCGTTCTCTATGATTACCATGTCTTTGTTGTTTAAAATTGTTAGGAAATAGCGTAAGTAGCCATTAGTATAATGACAATAGCGTGTAGTAATTGGTCGAATCCAAATACAATCCAATGCCATTTATTTGCAGGACTTTGTAGTGAAGGAAACCAGCCGTTCATTCTACCTTTCCATACATCAATTAGGAAATGTGTTATCAACTGAAAGACACACACAGTCATAATTTTTGGAGTAAAACCAAAAAATGTACTAAGAAAAAGCCACATCAATACCATATGCACCATTGCATGAGTAAATATTGGCAAAAATGGCTTCCCAAGCCGTTTTGCATTCAACATCCAAGCTGTTGATAAATGTGTGTAATCTGCTAACCAATGGCAGATAAATAGTCCGATTAAAATAGTTGTTTGTTGCATATAATTGATGTTAATTGTTATTCCCCTCCCCACCTATTCAGCGCGGTCAAGTCGTATTCCTCGTTAGAATGATTTATTGTGTCGTCATATTCGGCCAGTAAGGTGAATCCCCACGCAACCGAGTCGTCATGTTCAAGCGTATTCTTTGGGTCGAAATGCAACAAGTCATCCAGTTGATCGCGAAATGGATAACAATGACCAAAATAGTCCACATCCCTTGCAATCAATCCAGTGTAAATCTGAGTCAGTCCCATCGAAGCAGATGTTCCTTGGCCAGCCTGTTCGTACCTAGTGGATGTTCGGGTAATGTCAGGACGAATCATGACGAAATCAGCATACCCTCTTTCTTCCATGTACCTGATTAGGCCCATCCCCCTTGTTTTCTCGATGTGGATTTTGCACCCGTAGAACCTGCACAGTCTGATTACATACTCATAGTACTCGTATGGGTCAGTCGGCCTGTACGCATATCGGCAAACTGGCACACCTGTTTGGTACGCGTACTTGTTCAACTTGCGCTCTAGCATTACTGCAGGTGTAAGTTCACCTTCGAGTAACGGATTGTACTTACGCTTCACGTAAATAACTGGAGTCGAACTTTTGCCGCTTACCGTAGTTCCATAGTCAATCGGGTCAGTGCCCATACAATACTCTGAATCATTCAAAGGTGAGAACCGATACTTGCCAGCATGTTTTCCGTTGTCCAACACAAGGTTTCTCTTGTTAGGCTCTGGTTGTGCCGAAATCAAGCAAGCCCCTTTAGCCGAGTGCTCAAAATAGATATTCCCATCTTCCAATCCACCTTCTGTCGCAAAATCGACCCTTGTAGTGAGGTTCTCGTTTTCGTCAACATACTGCAAAGTGTCTTGTAGTACCTTCAAGTTGAACTGACATTTTTCACCAGAAGTATAGAAGTATTCTGAAATGGTGGTTGGGAATTGTCTACAAAGCGAACTGTATTTTTTAGGGTCGTCTTTGTAATACTCCCTATCGGACATTATCGCCTTGTAGTTCTTTTCGCTTGTAGGGAATCCATATTCGTCAAACCCGTCCATCGGGTCGGAAAGGTCGGTTCCTCCTGCGTGGTGTGCTGGAAGGAACATGAAGTACAGGCCGCTTAATGTTTGCCCGTTTTCCTTCTTTTTACTGAAATCGGACTGGAGCACCAATTTCTTGTAGTTGTTCATGGTCTTTTCGGAGATCGTATCTGCCGTTGAACCATAAAAAGCCTTTCCCTTTCTTCGCATCAAGGCTGGTTTCACAGCATCGTGTCTTTCGTAGATGTTCACTTCCTCTACTTTACCTGGTTCTTCACCAACGTAACCTGTTAGTGTGGCCGAGTTGTAGTAGTTGATGTCTGCGATACCGTAGTCGATACTTGAGTTCAAAGCCGAGTCAAGTTCTTCCTGTTTTAGACGCTGGTTTCTTTTCTTCTGGGCTTGAAACTTGATTCCTCCAGTTTGGAAGCCGTTCATGTCGTACCTTGGAATAAAGAAATCCAATTGGATATTCAAGAACCCTTGGCGAATCTTGTCCTCGTAGAATTTCTTGATTTTCTTGTCGGACTCTCCCTGCATACCCAATTGGGCATTCCTGACACGGCTTGTACGCTCGAAGGCCCATGCTCCCAATGTAACCGATTTACTTACCTGCCGTCTGGTTCCGTAGATGCCTCCCATTGAAGCAGGGTCTTCCTCCCAGTACTGGATCCAATAGAACACCTCTCTTTGGGAGTCCATGTACTTGTAGTCGAAATCTAGCTTCCACCACTGCAAGATGAAATAGTACAGACCAGTAAGGTAAAAAGGCTTTTTCTGCCCGTTCTGTGTCAGGTAAATCCAAACCCCATTTATCCTGCGATCCCATTCTTGGTTTGCAAAGGCCAAGTGATCCGGATGCCATTCATATTCGTCATGGTAAAAATCAATGTCGATTCCGCGCTTATCCTTTCGGTACTTACCGTTTGACAATAGGTTACGCTCGTTCTCCCAATCGTGCCAATCCTCATATGCCGAAGGTAATGGCTGTTTTACCCATTTTCCTCCAAAATCCAGTATTTGTGACTTGTTTTTCGGTACTTCTGGGAGGTAGACTTCCTTTATCCCCTCGCCTCGAATGCCAGTCGTGAGATATTTAAATTCGTATGGATTGTCTGTTCGTAGAAACAACTTGTTTATATTTGTATTTACAAGTGCAAGTTAATGAAAAAAGAAGAAGAGTGGAAAGACGTCCCAGATTACGAGGGACTGTATCAGGCTAGTTCCTTTGGAAGAATAAGGAGTGTAGATAGATACATTAGCTATCCAACACTGACTAAAAGATTCCCATCAAAGATATTAGCTTCATTTTTAAGTTGGGGTTATCCTATGGTAGCTTTGTGTAATGGGAAATCTAAACAAAAGAAAACAGTACATAAGTTAGTAGCTAGTGCTTTCTTAGGGAAAAGTGACTTGTATGTAGACCATATTGATTCAGACAGGCAAAACAACAACATAGAAAACCTGAGATACTGTACATTTAGAGAAAACATAGTATATGGTACTTTAAAAAAAACAACATCTAGCAAATATGTTGGGGTTCTTTTTGACAAGAAAAGAAATAAATGGAAAGTAGGGATAGGGAATAAAGGTGTTTATCATTATCTCGGACATTTTGATGATGAAGATGTTGCGGCTAATGAATATCAAAAGGCTCTGTTGTCTATTACAGAAAATAAACCAATAATAAAAGCACCTCCAAAATCAAGAATAGGCTCAAAGTATAAAACCCAAACAAGATGATCGATAAGTCTTTTTTTGTCAGCCATGACAAGCTGGAATCCTATGAGGAATTTTCCTCTTTCCAACACGAAGAAAAGCCTCAGATTGTAGAATTCATACAGTTGGCTTATCACAAAGACAGTCCATTCGTTAGAGACTACGAATCAATCCCTGATCGATTGGCGGCTAGTTTGAAAGAGTCTTCACTGCCAGAAGACAGGGCTTGGAGTATCCATTTAGTAAGTGTTGGGGTTGACGTTATCCATAAAAAGCTGGTGCCCCCAGAACTAAAGCCAGTGTTGGACCAGATTGATGACATGATTAGTTGCTATTTGGCCCGAATACAAAACAGCAACGATTTCGAAATGTACATCACTTTCCAGATGCTTTTTTGGGAGTATTCGCAAAGATTACGCTCCAAGGTTTCATTATTACTCGAAGAAGACAAAGCACTCAAAGCAATGGATACGAAGGTAAAGATAACCGATCCATGCTTTGAGCTTGTAGGTAAAATTGATGCTTTGAGAGTAAAAATATTCGGTGGCAACGAAAAAGTGGCCAAGAAAGCTGACGAGAAGATCTCAAAGCCTACTGCGGATAATTGGGCGAAGAAGATTAACGGGAAATAACTACCTATTGGTTTTGTAACCCACAAACAAACTGACCCTTATTGCTCGGTGAGGATAAATATTTGTGTCCATAACAGACCCTTCGTCTATCACTACCATTTTCATAGCTTCTTCAAATATCTTTTCTCTCGCCTCTCGTAAAGACCTTTCATAAACAACAGACGCAGGAACTAGCGTGTTTGTTGTGTCTTGGATAAATATGTCCGCTTTTATCTCTGCGAATTTTAACTCAGCACTTACTATCTGAGTCTTTTCCAAAACAGTCCCTTTCCAGCTAACTTCTTCCAATATTTCATTCTTGAAGAATGCAAATACAGCCTTTTTAAATCTGTCTTTTAGTTTCATAACTATTGTTTGATTATTTAATACTTGCTTTAGAAATAGTTCACTGTTTTAAAGAAAGAAAAGGAACAAAGAACTAGTCAGAAGAAAAAGCAAAAGAAAGAAAAGCCCTCCTAAGAAAAATAATTTACTCGCCAAATCTTGTTGTGAAAAGGCAAAGGACTCGATCCAATAACCGTTTAAGGTTGAAGTGTCGTTTAATCGAATCCTACTAATTCAACCAGGCTACAAAACAGAAAAGCCCTAGACCGTGGGGACGAAATCTAGGGCTTTCTATGGTTGGTGTTGGTCTTCACTTAAACACCAATATCTTTGCTTGCTCACTTATGTCACGTCCCCACGCAATCATGTCACAAATATACAATCAATTGTTAAAACTCAAATACTTTAAGGACATAAAACAACACGAAAATCGTCCAATACCATAGCAACTAGCAATTGCCTGTAATCAGGAAGCATATCAGACCAACTTATGCAATGCGCTGCCGAATATACATTTTGTCTTTCTTGAGGAATACATATAGAGCACAACTTGGCACAGTCCCTAATCGTGCACACAGAGAAATGAGAATCTGCTTTCAACATTTTTTGTAGTGCATGGGCGGTTGTTTGCGCAATCATGGCATCACTTACTGTATTTTGCTCAATACCATTCTTTGACAGAATCATGTCAACGTCTTTGTACAAGTTCTTAGTGTCGCCAACCTTGCGTATCTCTATTCCAAATTTCTGCATACAATTTTTGATTAAAGTGATGTAGAAAATTCAGGCTTCTCGAAATTTGGGAACAAATCAAAATTTATCTTGTCTTTTATACAATTCCAAAGAGCAAAATCAAGGCCGCCAGAAATACCAACTTTGTCACCATTAAAATTAACTGCATCAGTATAGCTCCATAAAGAATAGCTTTCTTTTATACTTACAGCTTCCTTGAAATTAAAAGCCATATTTTTTCTTAGCAAGACATCTATATGGATGCCAACTATTTCTCTATAACAAGGTCTATATCCTCGTTCATCTCCATTTCTATAAGGCTCTGTCTCTTTAGAAAATCTCTCTATCGCATACGGCCTCATTACTTCAATGATTTCGCTGGATAGCCTTTTTAATTCGTTGAAAAAATTTTCCATTTCTATTGATACTGGGATAGGTTCCATAATTATAGTGTCTTGTTTTATTCCCACAAATATAATACTTTTTTATTTATTTTATTCTTTTGTGTATTTATTAATTCTTTTTCTATATCTTTGTGTCATGGAATTGAATAACACGGACGATTTAAGGCTTTTCATTCGGAACACGATTCACGAGCAGTACACGAATGTTACTGCTGTTGCAAGAAAGGCCAAGGTGTCACAGCCTAGTTTAAATAATTTTGTTTCAGCAAAAAGAGAAAAAGCTATTTCGACATTTACCATGTTTCCTGTTTTGGATGCTTTGGGGAAAAGATTGGTTGTGGCTGACTCATCGCCTATTCTTGAGATTGATCTTTCTAAATTACCTTCTGGAAGAACCGTAAA
>JAULBV010071110.1:0-27453 GCA_032358295.1 Pterothamnion heteromorphum | reverse complement strand
TAGATCGGCGATGAGTTCGGTAGACATGGTGGGTAAAGCGGAAACTGGGAAAGTGGAAATGAAGAGCAGGCAGGAATGCCTACATCACGGCTTGGGCTTGTTTGATGGCGTCGTGCAGTGCGGCGACGGTGGTGAGGTCTGCGGCGGTCTCAGGGGGGAGCTCGATCCGGAAATAATCCTCGATCTCTTGGATAATCTGGACGTGGTCGAGTGAGTCGATGCCGATGGCGGCGAGCGGCTCGCTGAAGGTGATGGATTCTTCGGAGACGCAGGCGTATTCTGCGAGTAGGTGGATGAGGTCTTGTAGGATGGGTGAGTGCATCGGAAGAAAGTTGAGAGTGTTAGAGCAGGCGGTTTGCGGCGAGGTGCCGGTAGAGGCTGTAAAAGATGAGGAACGAGCTACTGAGTAGGAAGAGGGCGAGGATCGCGTAGGCGATGATGTCTGAGTGCTGTGCGCCGTAGAGCAGGGCAATGATGGTGGCGGGCATGGCGAGGAGTTTCATGGGTGGTGTTAGGATAGAGGAAGAACAGGCAGGAATGCCTGTGTCACGGTGGGTCAGTGGAGGAAGTCGGGGTTTTCGAAACCGGAGCAGGTGTCGGCGTGGATGTTGCGGATCCGGCGGCGGCGGGTGGCATCGACCGGGGGGAGATCGTGGTAGAGGTTGGGACGACGGATGCGGTCTGCGGCGGAGTTGGTGAGGTTGGCGACGGCGGCGGTGACCTTGGCCATGTCTGGCTGGGCGGGGACGGGGCGCATGATTTTCGAGGCTTTCATGGTCTTAGCGGGTGTAGCGGAGGCCGAGGGACTTGCGGCGGGCGCTGGGGGTGGCTTTGGAGAGGCGCTCAAAACTTTGTTCACGGTGGCGGTCGAGGAGGATGACGGCATCGAGCCAGGCTTCGCAGGCATCGCCGGTGGGGTCTGAGGCGCGGGCGAGGTAGTCGTCGCGCAGGGCGTCGAGATCGTCGGAGGACATGAGGCGGGTGAGGAGGTGGGGGATGTGTGTGCGTGACATGGTGGTAGGGAGGTTTGGTTAGGCTTCGTCGTGGCCGGTGGGGAGTGGGGCGTTGTTGACGGCGTGCCACAGGGCCTTGGTGGCATCGGCATGATTGCCGATTTTTTCCCAGGACTTCACGAAGCCCTGGAGCGGGCAGGTGATCTGGGCGGCTTCGTAGAGGAGGGCCTGCGCTTGCTGGATCTTGTTGAGGGCGCGGGCTCGGTCGATCATGGCGAGGTCTTTGGACTTGGTGGTTGGGGCGGTGGTGGTCATTTGGATGTGGTGTTAGGATTCAGGAGAGGGAAGAACAGGCAGGAATGCCTGTGTCACGCGGGGAGGCGGTAGAAGCTGTGGATGGTCTTCGATCCGGGCGCGGTGACTCTCTTTGCGGGGGGGATTGGATACCCGCGCTTGCGGAGATCCGCGATGCGGCTGTGGACAGCGTAGGCTCCGGAAAGCTGAGAGAGCTGGGGCATAGGCACCCATTCACCGGCGCAGCGCTGCAACTCGGCGAGGATGATGTCACACTGTGAGGATCCGGCAGATGGAGATGGATGGTCGGTGATGCTCATGGCGGTTAGGACTGGGGCTTGAGGGCTTGGATCTCTGGATAGTGGCGGAGTTTCTTGATCGCCTTGAGGACGATGCGGTTGAGGCTGTGGCGGTCCGTGCCCCAGCGGGCTGCGAGTTCGTCTTGGGTCATCTCCGCAGGCTCTTTGGCGAGGCCCACGGCACGCAAGGCGAGGCGGTGCAGCTTGGGATCCGTGGCGGCACGCGCCACCCACTCGTCAGCGAGAGCCTCGGCGAGGGCGTCGTCGTCGTCGGCAGCAGCGTCTGGAGTGGCGGTGGGGTGGGTCATTGACGGTGGGCGGGCGGTGTGGTGGAGTGGGCGGATGAGGAAACGGAATCCGTGGACGTTGTTGAGGAACCGGCTTAAGCCATTGACCGAAGCGCTGCACGAAGCAGCGCCCTGGCGCGTCTCGTCTCACGCGGCGTTGGTGGATTGGATCCAGGCGCAGACGTGGGATGAACTGCGGTGGGGAGATGACGCCTGCGAGCCGCTGTGCAAAGAGCCTCCAAAGCTAGCTGGAGTGCTTTTCGATCCTCGGGTGGCATCAGAGGAAGAACATCCCACAGCCGATGTGCTCCGGGAATGGATGACGCGGCAGATGATGCACCGGATGATTTTCGCGCTGGATCTTTCCAGGGCAATGCGTCCGGCGTGGCGTCAAGCATTCGCGCTAAAGGGTGATTGGCCCTCTGATGCGCGGATGATTCTGATTGATGGCTGGCGGACGAACGCCGCGCTGGAGTGGGCACAGGAATTTGGGCACCTGTATCTGGGCGGGCCGGAGGAGTGAGCTTGGTTTTCATGGGATCGGATTAGTGGTGTTGATGGCTTCACTGGCGGTGTCGATGTAACCTGGGGGCAGCTTTCCGGCGCAGTCGGAAAGCAGCACTCGGCAGAGCAGAAGGCGGTGAGTGAGGTCTTCGATGGCGGTGGGGCTCATGGGATCGGGGTGGTTGGATGATCAGCCTGGATTCTGCCAGGGGCGTGCGGTGCCGTGCTCGTGGTAAAGGCCGGAAGCTCCGAGTTCCCTCAAGAGATCCAGGAAGCTCTCCAGATCTGCCTTGAACCGGAAGCGGGACGGCATAGGCTCCGGGGATGATGACGATCCGACAGGTGCGGGAGGTGGTGGAGGGCCTGCTGGAGGCGATGCCTGACGTGTCTCTGCTTCCAGAGCTGCCAGAACGATTTTTTGATATAGATCAAACTCTTGAGGAGACAGTGCGGGAGTTTTTAGCAAGGCTGCCAGACGCCCCTGTTCCGCCAGACGAAGCCATGCTGCTTCTTCAGGTGAAGATGCGGTTGAGGTTTGCGGCTGAGTGTATCCGGCAAACGGAAGAGGCTCACCCGGAGATTGGGATGGATGGCACGGAGATTCCGAAGTTGCTGCGACATTGGATGCTCGACCTGTGGCCGGAACATGGGAAGGCATGGGCGATAGCGACGTTTGGGCCGAGAATGCGGGTGCGGTGAAGTCGATGGTGATGTGGATGCTGGCGGTCATGTCCGTTGTGGGAGAGCGGTGATGCGGGAGACGAGGGACCGGCTCTGGCGGCGGCCGGTGAGGACGTGGGCGAGCTGGGTGAACGAGCAGCCCAGCTCCACGGCGGCGCTGCGGTAGCTCCAGCCGGTGGCTTTGAGGTGGGCTTTGCCCAAGGCGATGCGGAATGAGCACTCAAGATCGGTAGCGGGCTGGATCATGCTTGGCGTTTGGGTAGGGCGTTGATGGCGGCGAGGAGGCGGCGGGACTCGCGCTCGCCGGTGAGGACTTGGTTGAGGTGCTGGTAGCAAACTCCCAAGAGCGGTGCGGCAGTGCGGCAGCTCCAGCCCATGGCGTAGAAATGCTTGCGGGCGGCGGCGGTCTCCTTGCGGGTGACGAGATCGTCTTGAGGCTGGAATCCGCCGACGGGGATCGGGCGGATCGCGACGGCTTTGGTGAAATCCTGGCCAGTGCGGCGGGGTGTGGTCTTGGTGATAGCCATGGTGACGGTCATGGCCGTTGTGGGAGAGTGCTGATCCGTGAGAGAAGCGACCGGCTCTGGCGGCGGCCGGTGAGGACGTGGGCGAGCTGGGTGAACGAGCAACCCAGCTCCACGGCGGCGCTGCGGTAGCTCCAGCCGGTGGACCGGAGGTGCTGCCGGGCGCGGGCCACGGGCTTGGGAATGGGGTGGAGTAATGCGGCAGACATGGAGGCTTAGATTTCGTAGTAGCCGGCGAGTGCGGGGGTGAAGAACTCCGCGATGATCACCTTGGACACGCCGACTTCGCGGAAAAAGGCCACGGAACTGGAGCCGCTGTGGACTTGGCAATTTGTGATGCAGTAGCGGGCTCCGGTGGTGAGTATGACGATGTATGTTTTCATTTGGTTTATCAGGCTGGGGTTGGTTAGGATTAGCGGGAGAGATATTGGCGAAGAGCTTTACGGATTAGCTTTGAACGGTCCGTGTCATCGCGTTGGACGGCCTTATCGATAAGGGCGACGACATCGTCCGGAATCCAGGCGGCGATAAACGTGGCACCATCTTTTTGGACGGCTCCTCGTGGCTGGCGTTTTGTTGGTTGGTTTGGCATCGGCGGCTGAAAAGGTGTTTAAGTGAGTTTAAGCGAGTTTACAATAATAAATTTGGATATTTTCTCAATGGGTGTTAAAACCTCGCCGATGCCTGACCAAAGAGCCGCCGGACAATCACTAGTGGGTTGCCATGTATCCTCGGAATTCCTTGACGAGATTGATCGTGCGCGCCGTGGAAAGAGCCGTTCAGACTTTTTAAGAGAGGCTCTCTATGACCAACTCAAAAGGATGGGCTACACGTTGCCGGAAGCGCTTAAATTCGCTCCTGACCGCAGCGGCAAAGGAGGGCGTCCGAAGAAGGCGGTTCTCAGCCCGGTGGAAGCTGAGGGAAAGAAGCGGCGTGCGTAGCCGGGAACGTGATCGTGGGGCCGTGGGGGAGAGAAAAATAGGTCCTATAGGGCCTATGGGACTTATTTCTTGGGGAGAGGAAGAGGATGAATGAATAAAAGCCCGCGAAGGGCCCCAAATTTGTTAGCGTGATTTTCTCCGCACATCGCCCCCTCGGATTTGGTAAAGTCGGCGCATGGCCGCTGAGCAACTCGCCCTGATCTGGGATTCCGAAGTGATTCGGGATGGTGCCGGTGTCGTGCGGCTGGTGGCGAAAACTCCTGTGAAGGATGTGTCCTGCAAGCAGGCGGCGAAGATGCTCGGTGTCTCCCGCTGGACGGTGGCGAATCTCTACCAGCTCGGTTTGATCGACGGCCACAAGCCCGGAGCGCGGGTGAAGCGCAGCGATGGCAAGGCATCCAACGCCGCTCTCAGGCTGGACGCCGCCAGTGTCCTGGCCTATGATGCGCGGGTCAAAGCCGCATCAAGGGCGGAGAGGGATGGATGAGGCGCGGGACTCCCCCGCCGCATGACACCTAACGGGCAAAATCTCCGGAAAGGTGTGGGGGCTGAGGGATGTGTGACCATGGTTTTGCAGGGGTCGTGCAGGGTGCTTGCACATCGACCGCAACGCCCATGCAAATGCTCGCCTCACTTATCCGTCACGTCGTCACCTATCTCGTCGGCATCCTCGTCACCTGGTTCACGCTACACCTGGTCGCTCCGGACGAGCTTAAGGCCGCGACCGATGCGGCTTATGCGCTCGTTGGCCCACTGGTGATCGTTCTCAGCTTCGTGGCGGTGATCCTGTCGCGCCTGGCGATACCCTTTCTCAGCAATCTTTTCCGGCGGGGTGCCGGGGAGAATGTCAACGACGGTCTCAAGCTGGTGCCGTGGTTGGCATGGTTAGGATTGAGCGCGGCGGCAGTGGGGACGCTGCCGTCGTGCTCTCCCGAATATCCCCTACATGGCTCCGTGAACTACATCGACGGCGCGACCGGCGCGAAGGGCGGACTCAGCTTCTCTCCTGGAGCGACACCGGCCGCGACCTTGCGCATGCCGCTGCGGGATCCGAACACCGGCCAGATTACCGGGTATGTGGACCTGCGGTCCGGAAAGTAACACCTCCCATTTTCCCAAACCATCGAACCAACCATGAGAGCCAAACTCCAAGTCCGGTCTGTCACTGACAGAAATCACTCGCCGTCCGAACCCGAGAAGAAGACCGCTGAGGAAGTGGAGTTCTTCGCGGTGACCGAAAAGCCCTTCGATACCGAAGGCTTCAGCGAGGACAACCAGTTCGCGAAATGGACGCCACAAGCCGACTTGAAGATCACGATCAACAACCCGGCGCTCTTCGGGGCGCATGTCGTCGGTGAGAAATACTACGTGGATTTCACCAAGGCCGATTGATTTCCGCCGGTCGGAGTGAGGGCAGATCCCGCCACGAGCCAACCCGGCCAGCGCGATCCACGACCCGCCACCGGCCGGAAAGCTCACTCTAACTATAACACCAAAAGAGACAACCCGCCAGCATGAACGAGCCGACGACGTGGACCATAGCGATAGGAGTGCTGGCGCTCCTGCTGTGCCTGCGTCGTCGGCGGACGGGGGACCATTCCGAACCATGAAGACCATTTTCGTCATCATCCTGGTGCTGTTCATTTTCGCGCTCATCCTGGTCGCGGGGATTTCTCTGATCGCCGATGCGTTCAAAGGCCTGGGCGAGGAGCCGGTGCCGAGCGGCAAGCCCGAACCGACTACGGAAGAGCGGAAGAACGCCAAGATCCGCGAGGAACTGGCCCGCCTGCGGGCTGGGGATACTCCGGTCAACGCGCAGCAGAAGATGGCTGAGCGCAAGGCGCAGCGAGAAATCGAAAATTGGAGAGACGGGAAATGAATCAGCGCGACTCGATCAAAACCATTCAACGCGCCGTGGGTGCCGAGCCGGACGGCGTGATCGGTCCGGAGACCATTACCGCCATCCTGCGGGAACTCGCCCGCCTGGGCATCCTGGTGCCCTCGGTGATTCCTGCGTCCTCGCTGGACGAGCGGTCGGCGGCGACCATGGCCACGCTGGACCCCAAGGCCTGGGACCGCATCAACCATTTCCTGCTGCTGGCCAAGGCCACCGCCGCCACGTTCGGCTGCGAGTATGTGGCCATCTCCGGCACCCGCACCATGGCCGAGCAGGCCATCCTCAAGCGCAAGAGCGATGCGGGCGGACCGCACGCCGCCGCTCCGGGTTTCTCCTGGCACAACTTCGGCACCGCCATCGACTGCGGGGTCTTTCTCGCGAGAACCTATCTGGACGACGGTTCACCCACCCAGCAGGCCCTTGCGGAAAAGGTTCACTACGCCGTCGCAGTGCATGCCCGCGACTGCGGGCTGGAGCACGGCGGCACATGGAAAGGCAAGTCCTGCGATCCACCGCATTTCCAGATCGACATGGGCCACAGCTCGCCGACGAACGCGGACCGGGCGAAATTCCAACAGGAGGGAAGTGTGCTGTGAGTAAAGGCCGGAAACTCCTCGACCAGGTCACCGACGCGCCGGACACCTCCGCCGCTGTCCGTGCCCTCTCTGCCAAGCACTGGCTCAAGCTCTACAGCCACGTGCTCCGCAACTACGACGAGAACAAGCCCTCCGGCCAGATCCTCGCCATCATGCTTTTCGATGGATCCCGGCGCTACGCCACCGGCATCCGGGCCAAACGCGAAACCCGAAAAGTAATGGGATGAATTTTATGATGATGCAACTCCTAGCCCAAGCTGCCGGATCACAGCCGGTTAACGACTCGTTCTCCACTGCCACCCTGCTAGCCATCCTCGGCGGTCTAGGCACCCTGATCGGTGCAATTGGCACGGTGATCCACGGCAAGAACCAAAGGGCCGCAGGCAAGGCCGAGGTGACGCAGATCGGGCCGCAGCCCTTCATGGTCGAGTTGAAGGAGACCTTCGTCACCCGCCGCGAGCATGACCGGCTTGAAGCGCTCGTCGCGGTGAATGCCACCCGCGTGGAAGGAATGTTCCGCGAAACGATGACCGAGGTGAAGAACCTGAACGCAACGACCAACAAGACCCTCATCCGTCAGGGCGAGCGACTTTCCCAGGAAATCAAGGATGTGGCGACCGGTGCCTATCTGGGGCGGCAGAAGATCCACACCAGCGTCAACGCGAATGCCGAGCGGCTCTCCAAGGTCGAGGAACGCGCCGACGTGGCCAGCGAGATCGGCAAGATGTCGGAGGCCATCGTCGAGGCGATTGAAACCATCAAAGTGAAAAACTAACCATGGCCGGAACCCGTAAAATCTCAGATGCCCGCGTCCGCGCCGCCGTGCGCACGGTGCTCAAGCTGCAAGAGGGAGACCCTCTGGCGGAATCACCGCTGCTCGATGCGGTGAACGAGTTGGTCGGCAACGGCGTGGATCTCACCCAGCTCCGCGATGCCCTGGAGTGGAACCACGGCGAGGCCTTCGTCCGCACTGAGTTCGTCAGCGAGCTGGATCTCAACGGCTGGGTGCTCACCAAAAAAGGCATCAACCACGACCGGATCAAGTGAATGGACACGCCCAAAGAACCCCGCGAGGACGCGAAGCTCCAGAATCTCCCGGAAGAGGAGTTGGAAGTGTTATGGCGTTTCCGCCATCCGGAGCCGGGCGGAAAAAAACTCAAGATGTCCGCCATTGCGGCCGTGCAGGTGCCGTTGCGCTACGGGTTCCCCATCTCTATCTCCTCACTGTCCTACTTTTACAAGTGGCTTGCAGTGCGCCGGGACTTCCGGGAATCCCGCGACGTGGTCCATCAGATCAAGGAAGAGCTGAAGCGGGATCCGGACATGAGCCTGGAAGCCATCGAGCGGGCCGGGGTGATCATGCTGGCGACCGGCGGCATCCAGCGGAAGGACGGCAAGCTGTTCTCGGCGATGATGAAAATCGGCCAGGGCAGGACCAAGCTCGACCAGAACGACAAGCGGCTGAAGCAGACGGACAAGGTCATCGAGCAAAACAACCGTCGCATCCGGCTGCTGGAAGAAGCGGCGGCGGATGCCAAGGCGAAGCTGCTGGCCATCGCCAACAATGCCAAGTCCACCGGTGGACTCACTCCGGAAACTCTCAGGCAGATCGAGGAGGCTGCGCGCTTGCTGTAATGGGACGCGCAAAGGTCATCCCGGAGCGGAACACGCTGCTGCTTCCCTATCAGGCGAAGTGGGTCAAGGACACCTCGCGGCTGAAGATCGCGGAGAAGTCGCGGCAGATCGGCTGGACGTGGGCGGAGTCTTACGGGCTTGTCAGCCGCAAGAGCATGGTGGATGCCCGGCTTGATGCCTGGGCGACTTCGCGGGATGAGATCCAGGCGCGGTTGTTCCTGGAAGACTGCAAGAGCTTCGCCAAGCTGCTGAACATCGCTGCCAAAGACCTCGGGCAGCAGGTCATCGCGGAAGACGGCAGCACGGCTTACGTGCTGGCGCTGGCCAACGGTCTGCGCATCCACTCGATGAGTTCCAATCCGGACGCTCAGGCGGGCAAGCGCGGTGATCGGGCGGCGGACGAGTTCGCGCTGCACAAGGACCCGCGAAAACTCTACTCGATCATGTATCCCGGCATCACCTGGGGTGGTCTGCTGGAAATCTTCAGCACGCACCGGGGGAGCGCGAATTTCTTCAACCAGATCATCCGCGAGATCCGGGAGAAGGGAAATCCCAAGGGATTCAGTTTACACCGCGTGACACTCCAGGACGCGCTTGAGCAGGGACTGCTCTACAAGTTGCAATCCAAGCTGCCACCCGGCGACGAGCGGCACGACATGGACGAGGCCGAGTATTTCGACTTCATCCGCAAGGGCTGCGCCGACGAGGAGAGCTTCCAGCAGGAATACATGTGCGTGCCGTCCGACGATGCCAGCGCATTCATCGAATGGGGATTGATCGACGGATGCACTTACGCCGAGGGCGAGGATTGGGAACTCACGCTGGAGACGGCGGCGGGCAAGGATCTATACGGCGGGCTGGACATCGGTCGTCACCACGATCTCACCTCGCTGACCCTCGTCGAGAAAGTGGCGGGCCTGCGGCCAGTCCGAAAGCGCATCGACCTGCAAGGGCTCAAGTTCTCTGAGCAAGAGGCGATTCTCTATCCGTGGTTCGAGGTCTGCAAGCGGGTGTGCATCGACGCCACCGGCCTCGGCATGCAGTTCGCCGAGCGGAGCGCTGAGCGCTTCGGGAAATACAAGTGCGAGGGCATCACCTTCACTGGGCCAATGAAAGAGGAGTTGGCCTATCCGGTCCGCGCCGCATTCGAGGACCGTACCGTCAGAATCCCCTTTGATGACGATAAATTGAAGTCGGACATCCGCGCCATCCGCAAGGAGGTAACCACCTCGGGCAATGTCCGTTTCGCTGCGGACCGGGGCACGAATGGACACGCCGACCGGTTCTGGGGTCTCGCCCTGGCACTGCACGCCGCCAAGCAAACCACCCGCGAAATCCAAGTGATCATCTGCTGACATGATTTCCCCGAAAAACCACCGCATGATTTTGCCGCCCACAAGGCCCATGGAGGGGCTGGGAGCGGTCCATACCCGTAAAACGGGTTTGGACCCGCTGGCGACCCTTGCAAAAGCGTGCAGGGGCCTGCCGGAAGATTGCTCAGCAAAGCAAAACCTTCCCCCTGCCCGTAATGATCAAAAAGGGGGTGGAAAGTGAATTTCCGCTCTGCGATTTCCCGCCTGCCGGTGCTCGGTGGATTCGTGGCGAAAACCCTCGGCTGGCAGCAGGCCATGTTCGGGGATCTGTTCGGCGGATCCGGATCGTCCACCGGTGACCTGGTGCGGCCTTATGCGCGGTCCGCCTGGGTGCGGTCCGCCATTTCGTTCGTGGCCGCCCCCATTTCCATGCGGCCGTTGATTTTTACGCAGGACCGTCGCGGCGGGGATGTCGTCATCGACAATCCCGAGCTGACGGCATTCTGGGAGAAGCCTGGCAAGAGCCGTGGCGGTCCGCTCAACCGGGCGGACTTCATTGGTGCGACGGTCGGCTGGATGAAACTCAAGGGACAGGCGTTCTGGGTGATGGATGATTCCTGGATCACCCCACGCGGGAAGCGGAATCCGCTGATCCTGGCGAGGCCGGATGAAATGCAGGCAGTGATGGACGGCCGCGAATTGATAGGCTGGCTATGGAACAATGCCTCCGGCGTAAAAAGCCAACTGATTCCGGAGCAGGTGATTCACTTGAAATTCTGGAACCCCTACCACGACGTGCTCGGCCTGTCGGAATGGGAAGCCGCCCTGGTTGCGGCTGAGTCCGACTACGCGGCTGGCACCTTTGCCCGCAACCTCGCGCAAAACAACGGGGATCGCGGTCCCTATGTCATCGGGAAGGGCGGAGTTTTCACGGATCCGCAGATCGCCCAAGTCTCCGCCCAGCTCCGCCAGAAGCGAGAGCTTGGCCGAAAGGGCGATTTCCGGGCGGTGTTCCTGCCTGCCGATGTGGACGTGAAGGAACCTTCCATCAACTCGGTGGATGCGTCTTATGTCGCGCAACGGTTGGAAAACCGGAAGGAAGTTTACATTGCCTTCGGCGTGCCGCCGAGTTTCGCGGATCCGCAGGCGAGCTACTCCATCGGCTCCGCTTCCGACCGCTTCCGGCTGATCGAAGACGAGTGCATGCCGCTGTCGGCGAAAATCGCGGACGGCATTGAAACCGTCAGCGCCCGGTTCCTCGGTGGTAGTGGAACAATTTTCGCTGAGTTCGACTGGGATTCCCACTCGACGATGCAGGCGGTGCGGGCCGAGCGCTTCGAGACGGCCGCGAAAGCCGTCGAAAAGGGCATGCCTTGGCAGAAGGCCAGCGAGTATTTCAGGCTCAAGCTGCCGAGGTTCCCTGGTGACAACATCGGGCGGGTGCCGTTCAACTTGCAGGAAATCGGCGGCGAGGAGAATCCGACCAACCAGCCGGATCCGGCGGCTGATTCTCCGGACATCGTGGCCGACCTGGAGAAGATCTTTGCAGCGAGGTCGCAGAGCTGCTGCAAGGAGCATGCGGACGCGAAGTCCAAGGCGATCACCGCCAAGGATCTGGCGCGGTGGCAGCAGGTGCGCAAATACCGCGAGCCATGGGAAAAGAAGTTCTCACAGAAGGTTTCCCGCTTCCTGATGGACGCCCGTGCCGAGACGCTGCGGAACATCGCGGCGGCGACCGAGGCTCAGAAGTCGGTGGAGACGAAGAATCTGCTGGAAGCGCTGACGCTGGTTTTCGACCTGGATGCGTTTTTGGAGAAGTGGACCAAGGGGCTGCTCGGTATTTCCCGTGCGGCGATGGAGCAGGCGGGCATCGAAGTCTGGTCGGACGAGTTGGGTCGGGATGATCCGCTGACCCAGCCCGCCGAGGAGGTCCTCGAAGCGCTCAAAAACCGTGAGAACCGGTTACGCGGTGCTGGCCAGCAGGTTTGGGATGCCGTCGTCGCGGATCTGGACGCCGGAATTCAAAAGGGCGAGACCATGGATCAACTCGCCGAGCGCACGCGGCGGAAGTTCCAGGGCATCGACAAGAGTCGTTCCCTGGTCATCGCCAAGACCGAAACCACGGTCGCCTACGAGACTTCCCGCGACATGGCGTTCCGTGCCGCCGGGGTGCAGTGGAAACAGTGGCTTTGCTCCGGACTCGGCAACGAGCGCCTCACCCACCTGAACGCCAATCTCCAGATCGTGGCGGTGGACGAGAAGTTCAACGTTGGCGGCTTCGACATGAAATACCCCGGCGACCCGGACGCCCCGGCCAAGGAGGTCATCAACTGCAACTGCGTGTCCATCGCCGTGAGCGGGCCGGACGGCAGCGACATCGAGGGGAATGAAGGAGGGGATATTCCTTACTAACGATTTTATGATCCAAGGACTCTACTATCAACTCGCAACCAAGAACCTGCTGCTCGCCAAGGCCCGCGCCATCATCGCGGATCCGGAGGCGGGCGCTGGACAGGTGCATGATGCCGAGGTGAACGCGGGCATCCTCTCCAGGGAACTTGTCGATCTGGAATACCAGATTCACGAGGACATCAAGTTCGTCGGTGAGCAGCAGAAGTTCATCAATTTCCTGACCGCCACCAAATATAAGACCGCCAACCGCATGCTCGCCCTCCGCCACTGCGAGGACGCGCAAAGCAGGATCCTCCGCGAACTCGGCGACAAGCCCACCAACTGATTTCTCGCATCCATTTCATGACCAAGACCAAACCACTTTCCGACCACGACGAGGATCTCGCGATCCTGCTCGAAATGCTCACCGCCGTGATGAGCCAGCCGCTGCCAAAAGCCAACGACCCGAAGCCGGTGTTCGCCTGGCAGGGTGGCAAGCGCTGGCTCGTCAAGGAGCTGATGCCGATGATTCCTCCCCACAAAACCTACGTGGAACTGTTCTGCGGCGGCGGGGCGCTGCTCTGCGCGAAGCCGAAGTCCGCCGCCGAGGTGATCAATGACAAGAATTCCGAGTTGGTGAACCTCTATCGGATCGTCAAGTTCCACCTGGATGAGTTGCTCCGCGAACTCGATTGGTCATTGAACAGCCGGGAGGAGTTCAATGCCTTCAAGGAACAGCGCGGATTGACCGATATCCAGCGTGCGGCGCGTTGGTTCCTGCGGATGAAGAATGGTTTCGGCGGCGCTCCGGATCACTTCGGCCGTGCTCGCCAGGGCGGCGGTGCGGCGCACTCTTCCAAGAAGGGCAGGCTGGCTTTGCTCCGCGCATTCAATGCCCGCCTCGACGCCGTGGTGATCGAAAACCTCGACTGGCAGGAATGCATCCGGCTTTACGATTCCAAGACCGCCGTGTTTTTCTGCGACCCGCCCTACACCACCGGCGTGGCGGCTTACGGTGCCTGGTCAATCGATGACCTCGCCCGCTTCCGTGAGGAGGGCCTCGATCAGATGAAGGGCACTTGGATCCTGACCATCGACGACACTCCGGCAAACCGCGGACTTTTCCGCGACTGCGACATCCGCGAATTCTCAAGGTCCAACGGCATCAGCCGGAAATCCGGTGAAGCTCCGTCGGTCTATCACGAACTCATCATCCGGCCGAACGACGGCCGCCACAAATTCAACTGATCACCACCATGTCCGACAAAAACAAACTCATCCGCTCCATCACCGTCGAAGCGAAGATCATTTCCGAGGCTGACGGTCTGGTGGACTACGTGGCCAGCAACGCCGCGCTCGACAGCTACAACGAGCGCGTGGCGGTCGAGGGCTGGCGTTTCACGCGCTTCCTGAAAAACTCGCCGTTCGTCGATTCCCACAACTACTGGAGCATCGAAAAACTTCTCGGTCAGGTCACCCGTGCGCACGTCGAGGCGAAGAACCTCATCGAGCGGGTGCAGTGGGCCAAGGACGTGCAGGAAAACCGTCTTGCTCAGCTCGGCTGGAAAATGACGCTGGGAGGATTCCTCAAGGCCGTCTCGGTCGGCTTCATCCCGGTCCGCTACGTCCGAAATGGCGGAGACGGATGGACGCAGGCCCTGCAAAGTCTGGGGCTGAAACCCGAAGACGAAACCAACACGCGTTACATCTATCTGGAACAAGAGCAGATCGAGCTGAGCGCCTGCATCATCGGCGCGAATCCGGAGGCTCTTGCGAAGTCCTACGATGCGGGTTGCATCCGGGATGCGGACCTCGCGGGTGTCGGCTTCACGGATGACGACATGCACTTTCTCACCGTCGCGGGCAAGGCCCTGGCCACTCCGGATCTGCCAGAGATCCAACGGCTTTTCATCGACCGCGAAATGCTCCGGATCGCGGGGCACGGAAAACAATCTCAGGAACGCAGCAAGCACCACACCAGCACCTCACCCGACACGCCTCGCGGCGGTGAGATTGCCGAGCGCGAGGCGGTGGCACGAAAGGCGTTTCTGGCGGAACTGGACCGCTTCTAACCAGCATCACAAGCACAAAACATCATCATCATGAAAAACAAACGCAACCGTTGGGGCCTCGGCCTCCTTACCATCACCGCCGCCGTTTTCCTCGGCGCGTTCGCCCAGGACAAGCCCGGCTCCGGCCGGGCGCTGGCCTGCCTCACTCTCTTCGCCCTGCCGCCGCGCAAGCATGAGGAGTTCGACACCAACCTCGGAAGCGGTGGAGCCGCCCTCGCCGAGAAGGATTTCCAGGCGAAAGTCCTGGGCAACCAAAAGGTGCTCAAGACCACGCAGGATGACATGCTCAAGGACTTCGGCAATCTCGACAAGGAGACGAAGAAGACTTTCGAGGAGCTGACCAAGGTGAAGAACGCGTTCGAGGGCTACGACAACGAGTTCAAATCCATCGACCTGCTCATCAAGAAGCTGCAACTCCAGCTCACGCTTGAGCAGCGCATGGCCAACGGCGGGACCGCGATGTCCCTGGGACAACGCACCATCAAGGACAAGGAGCTGACCAAGCAGGTCTTCGCCCACGTCTGCCGTTCCCTGGGACTCAACCAGGCGGCAGCCAAGGCGCTGGGCGAGGACAGCTCGCCGGGATCCACGCTCATCAATGACGCGCTGGACACCGACGTCTATGATTCCCTCCTCCGCTACGGCGCGTGGGGAACTCTGGGCGTGCGGCCTGTCGGCACGAAGAACACCAAGATCCCGGTCAAGACGGTGCGTCCGACTGCGAACTTCATCCTCACGGAAGGCGGGACCATCACGCCGGACAGTGCCAAGGCTGGCACCTCCATCACGCTGGAAGTGGAAGTCATCGCGGTCCTCATCAGCGTCTCGCTGCAACTCATCGAGGACGGGGAAATTGACATCGTTGCGGACGTGCTGGACGACTTCATTGAAGCCGTCAACTTCCGTGCCGACTTCGCCGCGTTCCAAGGTTCCGGCGCTGCGGATGCCACCCACGGTGGTTGCACTGGCCTGTTCAACTTCGGCACTGCGGCCGTCGCCACCACCGGCCGCGTCACCATCGCTGCCACGAAGTATGACGACTGGCTCAAGTGCCTCACCACCGTTTATCCGGTAGTGCTCAACCGCGCCTCGCGCTGGTGGATGCATCCGACTCTGATGGCCGGTGCCATCGGCGTTCAGGACAGCAACGGCCGGCCGATTTTCCAGACGGCGATGGAGGCTCCCAACGCGGGCGGCATCCTCAACATCTTCGGCTATCCGGTCACACCGGTGGGCGCGGCTCCCAGCACCAACACCATCAACTCCAAGTTGGCAGTCTTCGGTGATCCCCGTGCCTTCGCGGTAGGCATGCGCAAGTCCTTCACCTTCGAGGAATCCGACCATGTCGGTTGGACCACTCTGGAGCGTTCGTTCCGGGGTCACACCCGTTTCGACGCGGTCGGTGCCAAGGCCTCCGCCCTCGCCGTCATGACGCTGCCAGGAAGCTAACCAATCCGGTCCGGAGCGGGGTCCGATCCCCCGCTGCGGATCACATCCCCATCAGACATCACCATGAAAACCAAAGCAGAAATCCTCGCCGCCCTCGTCGCGGCCGGAGTCCAGGGAGTGGACGAATCCATGACGGTCGAAAATCTCAAGGCCATCGCCGCCGAAAAGGGCGTCTCCCTGGAGAAGCCGAAGCCCGAAAAGCGACCGCTCGTCACCGTCCGTGTAACCGGCCAGCCGGTTGGCGAGGATCACGGCAACTACGCCAAAGGCGAGACCTTTGAAACTACGGCGGAACGTGCGGAAGCGCTCGGCCCCCTGGTCGAGATCGTCGACGCCAAATAACAACCAACCCCCACCCAAACCAAATGCTCAACGCCGGTCTATCCACTCTCGACTATCTGAAATCCCGCATCCTTCCGGAAGCCGGGGCCGAGGAAACACAGTGGGACACGGCGTTGGGCAAGCTGGGCGAGTCCGTCGCCCGGCGCTTCGAGCTGCATTGCAACCGCCGCTTCGAGCGCGTGATCGGTGCGGCCGATCTTTACTCCGCCCGCGCACTCGCCATCTGCCTCAAATGCTACCCGGTGGAGACGGTCTCCGCCGTGCAGCTCCGCGACACGGACGGGACGCTGACCAGCGCCGGATCCTCCTACACTCTCGACGAGGCCAGCGGCCTGCTGGAATTTCTCACCGCTCCAGGCACCGCCGCCGAGCGGCTGCTCATCACCTACTCCGGCGGCTATTGGCTCGATCCCATGGATGGGACGACCACCCTGCCCACCGATGCCACTGCCCTGCCCGCCGATCTGCTGGAATTGTGGATCGCCGAGGTGCAGCTCCAGGCCGAGGCACGCGGCATCTTCGGTGCCGTCGCCCTGCGCAAGCCGGACTCCAAAATCAAATCCGCTGAGGGACTCTCCGCCGACACGGTGGATGGCCTGCGCGGCTACCGCCGCTTTTCCGGGGAATAACAGAGACCATGCAGACTACCATTTCCATCGAGGTTTCTCCACGCACCCGAGCGCTCTTCGCCCGGTTGGGAAACATGCCTGCAATGACCTTGCAGGCCATCAGCAGCGGCATGGCACGGGGAGGCCAGATCGTGCTTGGTTCCGCCGTCCGCTACCGTTTCACCGGCAAGGGACCGTTCCCCATCGCCGAGCACCGGTTGGGTGTGGTGACCAACCGCCTGCGCAAGTCCATGCGCGTCACGCCTCCACAGATCAAGGAAGGCGAAAACGCGGTGACCATGAGCTTCGGCTCGGACGTGAAATACTTCGCCCTCCACGAGTTCGGCTTCAAGGGCAAGGTGCAGGTGCGTGGGCATAACCGCCGGTCCGTCGCCAGAGGTGCCACCACCGCCAAGGGCAAGGTCACCAAGGGCGAGATTAACAAACGCAAGGTCTCCATCCTGGTCAAAGCCCGTAACAACTACTCCGTCGTCAAACCGCACAGCCGGAACCTCACCATCGCCGCCCGCGCCCCGATGTCCACCGAGCTGCAAGCCGAGCGCACGCGCAAGGTGTTCCTGGTGGAGATCAACCGGGAGATGAACCTCATCCTCAACGGGCCGGGAGGTGGTCAATGAGCAAGGGCATCCGCATCGCCGAGGCCATGGTCGGTCACATCAATGCCTCGCCCGGTTTCGACGGCGTGGAAGCCATCGTTGACCGTCAGCTCGACATCTCCACGGAAATCGAAAAGCGGCTCGGCCTTGCTCTCGGCAAGAGCAAGGGCAAGGGCGCGGTGATCACCGTTTTCTATTCCGGTTTCGAGAATCCGGACGCCTCCGGCAGCAACGCGCCAAACGTCATCCGCAACTACCTCGTCTCGATCTACGCCGCCCCCACCATGTCCACCGGGAACACGCCCGCCGACCTGCTCATGGAGAACACCGCCATCGTCCTGCACGCCTGGGAGGCGGCGGAGTTCGAGGACATCTCCCAGATCCATGTCACCGGCGGCGAGGCCCGCCCGGACGACGACTACCTGATTTACGATCTGACCGTGAAAATTCACAGCCGCTTGAAGCCGCAAAACTGAACAAAAAAATAGAACACCGACACCATGTCCGCACCAACACTGATCCGCCGCGAGCTCAAAAACGCCCGCCTCTATTTCATCCCCGCCGGCGAAGTCGTCGATGGAGTCACCGTGTCCGCCACCACCTGGCCGGACAACGTCCCGACCAGCAACTACACGGCCTATCAATTCGTCGACATCGAGACGGTGAAGGAGACTAAGGAAGTGGAGACCGAGACCTTCAAGATCCCCAAGGCGACTGGCGGTTATGAGATCGATACCGAGGAAATGCTCGTCAAACGGATGTGGAATGCCACCACCGCCAAGACCAACAGCATCCTCAAGCAGCTCGAACACGCGCTTGCCGGTCCCGTGGTGGCATCCACCGCACAGGCCCCGTTTGTGAATAACAGCAACTACGTGGACGGCGTCCAGCTCCTGGAAATCCAGAATAAAAACGGTGTCATCATCGAGCGCACTCAGACCTGGTCCCGCCTCCGCCTGGTCACGGCCGGGGACGTGGGACCGGCGACCGCCAAGGTGGAGTTCTCGCTCGAACAGCGTTACTCGACCCTCAACACCTACGTCGCCTTCGCTGGCTGAGGAACATCGAACACTGACCATCGAAAGGATCCACCGCCATGCCTCCATCCGCTCCGCCCGTCATTTACACGCCGCCCTCGCCAGGATCTCCGCCGAGTGCGGCGGGTTCCGTGTTCGAGCCCGCTCCGGCGGGGAAGAGCGTGCTGCTCATTTCCGGCGTCACGACGGGCGGCGTGAACGGCTACGTCCACTACGCCGGGCGCGTCAACAATTACCCCGCGTGGAGCAGCAACGGCTCGCTCACACCTGGAGCCGCCAACGTGATCGTCACGAGTAACGGCGGGGTTGCCTGGGGCGTCACGCTCAATGCGGGAGTCACCTACCTGGCCACCAAATCCAGCGGCGCTACCACACCGGACGGTCTCACGGACTGGACGGTGACTCCTGGTCTCGGATCTCCAGTCATCGCCGTCGCCACCGTGCAGGCTCCGGTTCCGATCTTCGTGCCATAACATCTGCCCCGCCATGCTTTGCCGTTACCTCCGCCGGATCTATCACCTATTCCTTGCCTTCATCATGCCATCCGCACCACCCGTCATCTTCACGCCGCCGTCCGAAGCTCCAGCATCCCCGGCGGGGATCCACACTCCGCCGTCACCGGCGAGTCCCGGCTCGCCGGGTCCGGTGTTCGCCCTGCCGACGCCTCCGGGGACGGCCGCCACCGGCACCATCACCGTCACGGGTGCGCCCGTGCAAAACCACACCTTCGCGGTCGCCGGGCTGACGTTCACCTTCAAAAACAGTCCGGTGGGTCTGTATCAGGTGGCGACCGACTCACCCTCATTCCCTTCATCCGAGGCGAGCAAAATCCGCTATGCCATCAATGCGGCGGCAGTGCCGGGGGTCACGGCATCCAACAGCGGCGCGGTGGTCACCATCACGGCTACCGCGCCAGGCGTGGCGGGGAATGCCATTGCGCTCAATGCCACCGGGGCCATGGGCATCTCGGCAGGAACCCTCACCGGCGGGACAGGCCTTCCGGCCCCCACCGCGATCTTCACGCCCTAACGAATCATGGACGGCGTCTCCTCCAACTGGAAATTCACGCTCGATCCCGCCGGAGTTCCGGCGGTGATCCTGAACTATCTGGACAAACTCACGGGCGAGCCGGAGTTCGGCAAATCCGAGGGTGCCATCCTGGAGGATCTCATTCGGTCCGACACGCCGTTCCTCGACGCCGCCGGGAACAAAGTGCTCAGCATCTCCTACAGCCGGTTGCTGGATTCCGACACGGACGCGAACTCCCGCAAGGCGATGATGGAGGAACTCGTGGCCGTCACTCCGGAAGATCCGAAGCCGCTCAAGGTGGAAGTCTCCGGCATCAGCGACCGTCACTGGCTTTTTTTCGGCTGCGTGGTGACCGAGCTGAAACCCGGCCGCTACCTCCCCTCCTCACGCGCCCGCCGCATCACCTCCTACAACATCACGGCCGTGGGCATGTCCCAAGTCGGCCCCTGATCTTCTACCATGTCAGACGGAGCTAACATTAAAATCAAGGTCGGAGTCACCGGTGGTGCCGAGGGAGCCGCGCAAATCGCGCCGCTCGTCAAGTCCATCGACTCGCTCGAAAAGGAGTGCCTCGCAGCCAAGGAGGCGCTGAAGAAGGCGGAGATTGGCACTGAGCAGTTCATCCTCGCGAGCAAGCGGTTGGAAACCTCTCACGCTGCCCTCGCTGCCGCCACCGGCCAGGTGACCAAGGCGGGTGTGCAGATGGGAACCGGCTGGGGGAATGTCGGCTACCAGGTTCAGGACGTTGCCGTCCAGATCGGCGCAGGGACATCAGCCGCCCGCGCCCTCGGGCAGCAGCTTCCGCAGCTCCTGAGTGGTTTCGGGCCGCTCGGGGTCCTGCTAGGCACGGTATCCGCCGTGGCGATTCCGCTCGGCGGCGCACTTTTCAACATGGCGAGCGGTGCGGAGGCGGCGGGGGAGAAATCGGACGCCGCCGCCGCCAAGCTGAAGAAACTCGGCGATGCGAGGCTGGAAAAGCAGATCGCTGCCAGCGCCAAGGACTTCAAAGCCTACTTGCAGGGGCTGGACGACGAGTGGGAAAAGCTCAACCGCAACAACGAGGCGGTGCAACGCTCCATCGACCTGATCCAAGCCGAGCACCGGGCGAAGGTGGAAGTGCAATCCGCACAGGCCGCGCTGGATCTCGCCGAGATCGACGCATCCGACAAGACGGATGCAGAGAAAATCCAGGATCGCGCCAAGGTCAACCGCCGTGTCGAGCGCGAGAAATTCGACGCAGCCAAGGTCGAGGCGAGATTCCGCGTGAACGCTGCGGGCAATGCCGCACGGGGAGCGACGCAAGAGGCTGGAGCGAAAGAGGACGAAGCTGAAAACGTCCGGCAGAAACTCGCGGATCAGGAGGCAGAGGCGGCGGCGCTGCGAGGGAAGGTGAACGCGGCGGACCAAGCGAAAAACAGTCTGGATCTTGTCGAGGAGCGGGCGCGAAAAGCAAGGGAAGAGCTGCTGGGAGCGGAGCGGACTGGGGAGTTTGGTTCTACGTCCGCCCGCTATTCCCCCACTCAAATCGCCGCCCTCAAGAAAAAAGCTGAAGCGGCGGATGCCGAACTTAACCAGGTGTCGCAGAATGCCGAAGGAGCCAGTGACGAAGACCGAAATAGGCTGCGCGTGCTTGAGGGCAGGAAAAACGACGAAGGAGTCACGGAAGGTGGCGACATCCGGGCGTCTCAAAAATCAATCGAGGAACTAACCGCCGCCGCCAAGGTCCTTGCTGAAGCGGCGGACAAGGCGCGGAAAAATGCGGAAGCCACTGAGAAAATCGAGATGGCCGGACTGGCCGGGAAATCCGAGGCATCCAAGCGGAACCTGACACGCCTCGACACAACTGCGGATTCCGAAACGCGGAAGGCGGTGAAGAAAACCGCAGCCGATTTCATTTCAGACCAGGCGAAGGATGATAGAAAAGACGCCGCCAGTGACCGCAAGACCGGACGGCGAGACATCGATGATCGTGAGGAAAAACTGGACACCTCCGCTCGCGAGCGCGGGCTTGCTATCCGTGGCAAGGGCAACCGCACCGGGAACAAGACCCTGCAAGATGTCGGCGCGGCCCTTGCAGACGGCACCAGCGAGGCGGAGCTGCAAAAACTCGGCGACCAGGTGCGTGAGGCGAAGAATAAAAACGGCGCGGCCATCACGAACCTGCTCTTGCAGGTGATCGACGGTTTCAACGCCCAAGCCAAAGAGATCGAAACCCTCAAGCGACGGATGAAAAACCAATGAGCACCTGGCTGGTCAATTACGGTGGTTTCGACCACACGCCCAAGTCCCTCGGCCTCACCCTGCTGGGCGGCGAGTGGCGGTCCGGCGGACCGTCCACTGTGCGGCTCAAAGCGGCCCGTAAATTCGACGCGTCGGAGTTGTTCGACTACGGCACGGCCGTCACCCTCAAGCGGGATGGCAACGCGTGGTTCCGGGGGACGGTGCGACCGATCACCAAGTCCGCAGCGGGCGGCCGGGAAGCGCATGACTACCTGCTCGAAGACGCATGGGCGGATCTGGAGATCCAGACCTATCAGGAGCCGTGGTTCATCCGGCAGACGGACTACACCGGCCCCGCCTGGTCGCCGCGAGTGATCCTGGGTGTGAATTCCTCCGGCACCCGAATCACCGTGGGAGCGCAAATCTCGGAGGTGATCGACTTCGCGATCAGCGTGGGCATCTCCATCCAGGCCGGGAGCATCCCGAGCGGCATGCTGCTGTGGCCCACGCCGGTCACCGGCATGTCTTGCGCGGAGTTGATCCGCACCAGCCTGCGCTATTACCCGGACTGGATTCCCTGGCTGGATCACTCGACCACGCCCCCCACCTTCAACGTGACGCCGCGCTCCTCTGCCACAGCGCGGACCCGCAGCGTCATCGGCGCGGCGGGCTTGAATGTGACCAAGCTGAATGACCGGGTGCCGACCGGTGTGAGGGTGGTCTATGAGACCGCGACGATGATCGACGACGAGGTTTATCGGACGATGCAGATCGACCAGGCACCGGCACCCACCGGCACGACGGCGGAGATCCTGGCGATTCTCACCGCTCCGGCCGGGCCGGGCATGCTCGTCACCACGGTGGAGCTGCAAGGGCTGCAACAGCAGATCCAGAAACAGCAGGTGGTGACCCGCACGCTGCCGGTGGATCAATCCACCGCGAAGGAGTATCTGAAAGTCAAATTCCCGATAGTGAAAGACCTGGCGGACACGGACTGGAACGTGACCGCCTGGAGCACGGCCGTGATCCCGGAGGATGACGATGAAATCGACCCCATTGACGTGAAGTTAGAGCGTCATTACGGAGCGGACCGCACGGACCTGCCCCGCGAGCTGGTGAAGGGCGCGGTCGCAGAATGGATGCAGAAAAAAGTGGGTCGCGTGCTCGTCGAATTCACGGTGGTGGCGAGCGGCACGGCGACGGACGCGGAGGCGAAAAAAATCTCCGAACTGCCGACGCATTTCACAGTGACCGCCACCAACGCGGTGACGAAGATTTACAAGGGGATATCCGGCTACCAGTCCGGGGATGACGTGCCGGTCGGAATCGCCGCCGCCTACCTGGCCACAATTCAAAACGGGTGCAACTTCGCAGGTTCTATCCGTATTAAAGAAAACGACGTGGGTGCCACGCGTTGGCACGGGAGCAAGCTCAATGTGTCCGGCGGTGCCTCGGAATGGGCAACCATGGACGCCCCCATCCACTCGGTGGTGTGGGATCTGCGGACAAAGGACGTGGAAATCGGCTTCGGCCCGAACCCGGACTACTCCGTCCAAGACTACTTGGAATTCCTCCGCCTGCTCAACAAGCGCGACCACACCAACTACACTACGTCCGAGCGGACATCAGACGAGCTGGGGAGCGAATCCAGCGTCTCGGCGCGGGGCGACAGTGCTGGCGTGCTCGACACCCCGGAGACGGTCACCGGCGGCGGCGGTGGTGTGAGCGGCTCCTCGCAGCCCTTCGCACTGGTCGCGTCGGGAACGCCGGGCGACAACGTCCTCAACGTGCGTGAGAGCACCATCGCTGGCGACAGTCCTAGCGGATTCACGGCAGGCCTGATGCCGCTCACCATCGCGGATAGCGCGGGCGTCGTGTATGCGAAATTGACCATCAACGGCACGACGGGAGCGGTCACTGCCGTGGCGGTCGAGAAGGCCACGACGATGCCAAGCGCCACCGCCACGGTCCACTACGAGCAGCTCGGCAGCTACACGGTCACGGGCTCGGGTGGTAGCGCGGTAATCGCCGCCACGAACACCCGCTACGGCCCGGTGCCCGCGACGATTTGCCGGAATTGGTTTGCAGCCGAGGCCCCCTTTTACGGGGTGACATTCTCATGAGCCTGGGAGCCTGCTACTGCTGCGAGGAACCGCCGTGTGCGGAGCCGGTGTTGGAGTGCCGCAGCGTCGGCTACGAGTATTGTGGCGTGCATAGCGAGGATTATCCGACCGATCAGGTGATCTACACGGTGGAATCCTACACTTACTACGACGGCCACACATCCGTCAGAACCTACGCCCGAAACGCGACCACCGGGGCGTGCGAAAGCTCGATGGTGTGTGCGGGGAGTGTCGTCACCGTCGTGGAACAAGACTTTTACCGATGCTACTCCGGAGACGGGTTCCCTTATCCAGCGTTCGAGTATCACTACATCGAAACCTACACAATCACCCTAACCTACAACGCGGACTGCACGTCTACCACGACGTGTACTGGCGGAGGTTCCTGGACGACCACCTGCTTGGACTGCGATCCTCCAGCTCCGGAATACGAAGCGGAGCATAGTGGCTCCTGGTCGATGAACACGGATTGCACAGGGGAGGGATCGGTCGGAGGTGAATACACGGGCTACATGTATTTCTGCGCAGGGAAGCCGGATGACGTTAATACGACGACAGTCACCCCGGAACCGCTAGAGGAGGAGACCGTGGTCTACACCGTCCCGGCGACGGCGGTTTTTCCCGAATACGGGCTATGGAGCGGGGAAACAGGAACCGCGCCGCCAGCCCTCAAAACCGGCGAATCGCGAGGGACGGCCTGTGGAGCGAGCAGGTCTTTTGACGGTGAATCGAAATGCGAGTGGCGAGTGAAACACGAACCCTCTGGGACATGTTACCTAAAGGCGTGGATCAAAAAAACTTTCACCCCCGCCGTTGGAGCACCCACCGTCACCGATGTCACTCCCTACGAATGGACCGGGGCCGGTAACCCGTGCCTGGCGGATCCGGAACTCGCCGTGGATCATGCGGACAACCTAATCAAAGGCACGGCGACCGAGGAGGCAGCTCCAGCGACCAATGGTGTGACGACCTTTCAGCTCACTAAATACTCCTGCGTCTCCGGCTATGAGCCTGACATTTCAGACCCGGAAAACCCGCAACCGAATGGATTTCCGGATCCGACGTGGGAGGCGTCTCCGCCGTGAAAGTGAGCCTCTCCAAACTCCAAGAAACAGCCAAAGACCGTCCGCCCGACTATTTGGATGCCGTCATTTCCAAAGGCAGGCTCGACGGTGAGGTCCTGGACATCTCCAGCGAGGCCCTGGCCGAACTGAGGGCCATCTACCGCCCGGCGAAAGTGGAGCCCGCGCTTGCGTCCATTGGCACCACGATCCAGTCGGCGGCAAGCGCGGTCGTCGCCGAGGCGTCAGCCAGGCTGCGCGGCGTGGCCGCTGTGGATGCAGAAGAGATCGCCCGTCGTCTCGCCATTTGCACCACTCCCTGCGAGCACTACCGGCCGTCTGATGACCGGTGCGCTCTCTGCACCTGCTTCGCCAGCTTCAAGACGCGGCTGCGGTCGCAGACCTGTCCGGCGGGCAAATGGTAATGACTCCTAATCCACCACCGAACACCACTCATGAAACCAAGCAAACTCGCACTCCAGGACTTCACGGCCGGTGACACCTGGGAGGGGATTCCCTCGATCACCATCCGCGTCAACGGTGCGGCCCCGGCGTCCGACATCGCGTCCGTCACGATGCGGTTCAAACAGGCCAATCTGGTGCCGGGCGACGTGGTGGAACTCTCCTCAGCCGCCGGGAAAATCACCATCGTCAACGCCAACACCTGGGAGATTTCCGTCCCGGAACAACTCGTGCCTGGTCTGACTCACGGCAAGTGGATGTGGCGCATCCGCATCACCGACGCAGCGGGTAAAAAAGCCACCTACCTCGCGGACGAGCTCGGCGTGCTGGAAGACGTCTAAGTCATGGCCACGATCAACATCACTCTCGCCCCCGTCGCCGTGGCGGTGGACGTGGCCAAAGCCGTCACACCGGTCACCGTGGGTGTCGTTTCCACACCCTCGCCAGTCACCGTCACGGCCGTAGCCGGTGCGGCACTCACCGCAGCAATCCAGGCCGCGCCGGTGCCAGCCGTGGAGGTGGAGATTTCCACCGCAAGGGACGCGTATCAACTCGCGCTGGCGGAGGGATTCGTGGGCACGCGGGCGGAGTGGCTGGAGTCGCTCCAGGGCGAGGATGGACCGCCGGGGCCGACCGGGGTGGGCTTGCCGTGGGTCACGATCAGCGAGGACGATTACGCGGCCCTCGTCACCAAGGACCCAAACACCATTTACGACGTGCTCATCGACCCATGATCAAACGCGGCGACAGATACCCCAGAGGCCTGCATCGAGGCGGCCGGAAACAACACGCCATCGCCCTCGGTGGACGGGTGATTTACATATCGCCCGAACTCGGCCACACGGTGATGGTGGAGTGGCTCAAGCAAAACACCGTCGTCACGGGATTGGTGGCGGCCGACGCGTCCGGAGAGTGGCTGGAAATGGAGGTGACCATGCCACCGGATTTCACCGGCTCGCCGGAAACCGGCTGGACCAACGGACCGATCAACCTGTCCCTTCACTACTCGAAAAACCTTACCCTGTGGACATCCGGAGGCTGGATTTCCGCACCGGGGAAACCGACTCAGACACTGGGAAACGGGTGGAAAAAATGGTTCGTGCGCTACGAGGCGGTCGCGCGGATTTACAAGGGAGCGCTCGTCGATTTCCGGCTCACCACCACCCGGCAGGGGAAGTCGATCACGGCGCTCAAACTCAACGGCGTCACCATCAGCCTGCCCGGCTACCCGTATGCGATGCCAGCGCAGGCGGCAACGCTGCAAACGCACCTGCTGGCTGCGGGTTACGCCGGAGCGACGGTCACCACGACGGCAGGGACCTGGAGCGCGGTCATCCAGAATTATGCGGCCGATCCCACCTATTTCACCGCCACCTGGTCAGGCAGCCAGATCACCGAGGTTCGCAATAATGCGGGCAACGCACTCATCGCCCTGCCTGGCTACCCCTACACCATGCCCGCCCAGGAGGCGGCGCTGGAAGCCGCGCTGATCGCCGCCGGATTCGCCTACGCTCAAGTCACGCTCCACCTCGATGAGTGGGTGATATTCCTTCCGAACATCACCACGGTCGGTCTGACCCGGTCATTCGAGGCGACCATCACACCTGCGGATCCAGTGCAAACGTGGACATTCATGGGGACGTCGAACGGAGTGAATTCCCAGGCGATCCTGGCGGCCGTGGTGGAAAACCCAAGGACCGGCGGGGAGGCTCGCCAAGAGTCGGACAAGGCGTTCGGTCGGCTCGGCGGGACGCCGGTTTAATGGGAGGGCGGCAACGCCGCCGCAGGGCGTCTGCGGGCTGGCTGCGGAGTACCGGCACGATCCGCCCGAAAAGGTCAGTTTTCTAAAGTGTCCGAGGACTTTTCTAAAATGCGGCGGCGGGTTACCCAGCACGATCCGGTGCCTTGCCTTGCCGGCGCGAAGGTGGTCGAGGGCGGCGTTCACATCTTTCATTGCGAAAGTCTCAATGACCGGAGCGATCTGGTGACGAGCGCAGAAATCGAGCATTTTCGCTACGGTAGCAGGCGAGCCCAGAGGTGAGCCGGAGATCGATTTCCGGCCGCCGATTAATGAAAACGCTGCAACGGGTACGGGTTCCAACACTGCATCGACGAAAT
>JAULBV010069999.1:0-27481 GCA_032358295.1 Pterothamnion heteromorphum | reverse complement strand
GCCATATTTGCAGGTGATCCTGAGTGAGCCTGACAATTTACATGCCAATCTGATTCCTTAAGTTTAAATAAATCTCTCGCCCGCTTCTGACAAAGCAATTCAATTTGATCAACTTGTTCATTGCCTCCATAATATCTCGCTCCTGGATACCCTTCCGCATATTTATTATCAAAAACTGACCCTACAGCTTCGCGCACATCATCCGAAACATAGTTCTCAGATGGAATTAAATTAATCACCTTTTTCTGGCGCTTAATTTCTGCATCGACTATTGCCTTAAATTTTGGGTCTTTCATATTAGGTGAATGGTATCATAGTTTGACACCAACCCAAGACCACGTCAGAATATCCATGCCTTTTAGGCACTTGCATGAATTCACATACAAGATCACCCCAAAACCGATATTCAGAAACCTGTTCTTAGGATGAAAACAAATTCCAAAAAAACATCAGAAAAAGTGTGCGGTCACGCTTTTATGGAGTCATTGGTGTCTATATCATTACTGATACTTCTTGTGGCATTCCTTCTTGATGTACTCGCGTCGTACAGGAAGAATTTGAAACAAAAAGCTATCGAAGGTCAGAAATCACCAAACCCAGCAACCCAGACATCCAAATGAAGATCAAACCCAAAATACAAAAGCACCACGATTCGAAAGCGCTGACACTCGTTGAAATACTGGTCACACTTTCCGTAATTGGAATTATTTTGGCAATCATGTTGCCGATGATCCGTAATGTACAAACGATGCGAGAGAAAGAAAAACTAGAGCATGGACAGATCTCAGATCAAGGCAAAACCCAAAAGTAACCAAGGTTACTTTGGCTCTATGTCTCGACACAATACCGCCACCCTAAGGGGTTTGCGGTATTTTAATTTGACGACTCTTAAATATCCCGTAGACTACTTTTGTAGTTCCTTCCCAAAAAAATCAAACTCAACAAGATAACCCAGATTATGAGAACTCCAGAAAAGCCTGCTAAAAAAATCGGCAAAATTATCAATGAGCCGAAGACTGATATTATCATCATCGACGATCTGCCGCCTGAAGCGAACGCCATGGTTCAAGCCCTATACTCGAGAGACCCTCGTAGTGTAAGAATTCACCTTGAAGATGTAACGCGTCGTGGGGCAGACAGGTTCATGGGCCAATATTATGTTGGCTACGGAGACAAAAGTATTGGTGATTGTGGTACAACAACTATTTTCATTGAAAATGGAAGCTTGCTTGTGCCAAAAGTCATCCAAGATTTCCGTTTGTACAATGGTCAGGAGGCCAGTACTCGATATCTCGACATGCAAGGACAGGATATTATCAACCCTTGTGAAGGCGAAAAAGACCAAAAAATTGGTGAGGAAATTCTCACTCGATGGATGAAAATCTATAATCGGGTTCTGAATGAAATGATTCCAATCATCGAACAAAAACACCCTTTCGAAGAAGGTCAAGATGAAAAGGAATACAAGAAAGCTATCAAAGCGCGAGCTTTTGATATTGCACGTGGATTTTTGCCCGCTGCTGTTACAACATTTGCAAGCTGGCATACAAATTTGCGGCAAGCATATACTCACCTCCATGGGATGCAATACCATCCTTTGAAAGAGATTCGGGACGTAGCGAACATTACCTTGGCTGCGCTCAAAGAAAAATATCCAAGCAGCTTCAGTCACAAGACATATCCTGCTACTGAAGAATACCTTGCCGGTTGTGCGTCGCAATATACCTACTTCGATATACCATATGCACCTGTGTTTGAAGCAAGACACAATCTCGACTTAGCTTCCCTTTGGGATTACGGTTACGCACTATCGAATCGGCCGCCAAAAAATGAACTCCCGGCAAAGATGGAGAAATTGGGTCAAATCCAATTCAGGTTTGCTTTAGACTTCGGTTCATTTCGAGACCTCCAAAGGCATCGTAGCGGTACTTGCGAGATGCCCCTCCTGCATACACATAACGGTTTCAACCAATGGTATCTCGACCAGTTACCTGGCGAGCTGAAGCTTGAAGTTGAAAGAGAGATAGCAGCACTCACGTTGAAAATCAATGAATTATCCTGTGATCAGCCCACAAAGCAATACTATGTCGCAATCGGTTTCAATGTTGCCTGCGAATTCACAGGTGGATTACCTTCAATCGTATTTGTTTCAGAACTCCGATCAACTCAAGCTGTGCACCCTACCCTCCGAGTAATAGCACAACAAATGGGAGAATATCTCCGTGGATTGATTCCTAACATGGTACTTCACCACGACATGTCCCCACTTCAGTGGTCGGTCAAACGTGGAAAACAAGACATCATCAAAAAGGACGATGTCTGAGTCTAAGCACAAAAACAAAATCCCGCAGCGCTACACGCGCTGCGGGATTTAAACTTTCGGTTGTTAAAACGAATTGAGACATAATAATCTAGGATCAACAACCTTCTGATATTATGGTTTGTTTTGATATAATCCGGGTATGACTAAAAAATCTATATCCGGAGGAAAGTCAAAGAAACCCATTTCCTCAAAGACTACATACAAGAAAAATGGAAATGGCTATGCTCGCCCCTCTTGGGATGAATACTTTATGTCTATAGCAGACATAGTAGGAACTCGTGGTACATGTGATCGAGGTAGATCTGGATGTGTAATTGTAAAAGATAAAAAAATATTAGTAACAGGGTATGTTGGTTCCCCTGCTGGACTCCCTCACTGTGATGAAGTTGGACATGAGATGCACAAAGTAATTCATGAGGATGGAACTGAAAGTATGCATTGTATTAGAACAATTCATGCTGAACAAAATGCAGTTACTCAAGCAGCAAGACTTGGAATCTCACTTGAAGGAGGTACAGTATATTGCAAAATGGCACCCTGCTATGTTTGTGCGAAAATTATAATGAATGCAGGCATTAAAGAAGTTGTAGCCAAAAAAGATTATCACGCATCAAAACAAACTAAACGTATTTTTAAAGAAGGAAAAATTAAGTTGAGAATAATTGATAATACAATGGAGCAGTATAAGAATATGTAAGGCGCACTATAATTCATTTTCAAAAATTAATACCAGAATAGATATCAAAATTAACATTCAATAAATAAAAATGGAACTTAAAATAAAAAAACTTAAAGAAGATGCAAAGTTGCCGACCTACGCTCATATTGGCGATGCAGGATTTGATTTATATATTCCAAATGATTTAACAATAAAATCAGGTGAAAGACTTTCAATCCCCCTTGGTTTAGCAATGGAAATACCAGACGGTTACACTGGTCTACTTTTAGACAAAAGCGGTCTATCACATAAGCATGGACTTAAATCTTTTGGTGGTGTAATTGATGCCGGTTATCGTGGAGAATTTCATGTTGGTATCATGAATTTATCTGACAAAGATTATACATTTTCAAAAGGAGATAAAATAATTCAGATGTTAATTATGCCTGTTGCTCGTATGAATATAATTGAGGCAAATGAACTAACTGAGTCAGATAGAGGTACTGGTGCTTTTGGAAGTTCTGGTAAGTAAATTAATTATACAAATAAAAAAACAGCCCACACCTAAGTGCAAGCTGCCGAGCTGAATTCAAATTTCAAAACTTTGAAAGTTAACGAAGTCTGGCTGGACCACCCGGAATCGGGTCAGTGTCGACAGCTTCGCCGAGACTATTAAAGTAACAGTCATCGTGTACAGGTTTACCATTGATTGACTTAACTTCTTCAGCTTGACGATCTGCTTCAGTGATTGGTTTTTTGCACTTGTCGCAAAGAGTAGGTGGACCTTCCAATGCTTTAAGCAAAGAACGATCATCAAGCAGTTGACCTAGGTATAGTGGCATTGTTCTGATTCCTTTTTATTTGGTTCGAAACTTTTTTAGTACACCTCAAATCGGTACACTATTCGATCTTGATACACCATCATCCACTTGGATTCTGGAATATACGACTCCGGATGATCCGGTGTCGCCCTGTTGAAGCAACTTTCATGAACAGAGTAACTATTACCACTTCGAAGGGTAATCCACCTCAGTGACTGCCCGGGCAACATAGGATTTGAGCATAGTGGACAAGTTGGATGCCCTGCTGTCTCATCCATCGTCGGCACCGCAAATCTGATAGTTTTCTTGATAGGTATCTGAAAGAAACACATAATATTTCTCCTTTAGGATTTTGATTTATATTGTTTGAAATCAACTTGAAAATGATCTAAGCAAACTAAGTCTGCTTTTCTTCTAATACGCTATCACGATAACCCTGCACACACAATTCCCCACAAAAATAAAACCGCGCTCAGTTACGAGCGCGGTTTTATTTTTTCTTCAGAATTTCTTTAGAAATTTATCCTTTAACCTCTACCCCAAGAGATTTACAAGTACCTTCAATCATTTTCATGGCACCTTCAATATCTTTTGCATTCATATCAACCATCTTTCGTTCAGCAATTTGTCGAATCTGATCCTTTGTGATCTTTCCAACCTTCTTAGAGTTTGGATGACCAGAACCACTTTCAAGACCAATAGCTTTCTTAATTAGGTTTGCTGCGGGAGGAGTCTTAAGTACGAAATCAAATGTTCGATCTTCAAAGACTGAGATAACAACAGGTATAACATCACCCATCATAGACTGTGTTGCATCGTTGAATCGCTTTACGAATTCACCAATATTCACACCAGCCTGACCCAAAGCAGGACCTACTGGAGGAGCTGGATTAGCTTTTCCGGCAGGAATCTGAAGCTTTAGAGATTTTATTACTTTTTTAGCCATATTTTTGGTTTAAAGCTTATAGTCAAATACTATACTCACTTTTTATAATTATTTTAAATATTCTTTATAAGAATTTGAGAATGAATTAAGGTTCCAAAGCCAAAATTCACTTTTTTCCTCATGCCCCGCTGATACTGAGGACTTCCGACTAGAGTTCGCGTCGTCGGCTACGCACTTAGAAGCAGTGGGAATATAGTACTGATATTTTGAGGTTTTTGCAAGGGGGGGTGTACCGGGCTAGGTAAATAAAAAATTCTTAAGAACCTCACAAAACGAAAAGCGGTACTACCCGCCTTTCGCTATTCTATTTAGAATTAATTCCTGATCGAGACAAGAGCCAAACTAAACCCTTCTAATCTGCAAGAAATCAAGTTCAACTGGTGTTTCTCGGCCGAACATGGCAACCAATACACGAACCTTGCCTCGCTGATCATCAACTTCTGCAATCTTACCTTCTAGATCCTTAAATGGACCGTCGATAATATTTACCAAGTCACCGACAGTAAGGTCAGTTGTATGTTTGATGTCCGCAGAGCTCATTCGCTTGAATAGATCCTCTACTTCTTGTTTGTTAAGAGGTCGGGGCGTATTACCAGATCCAACGAATCCTGTAACTCGGGGCGTATTTCGAACCACATACCAAGAGTCATCTGTTACAACCATATCCACTAGTACGTATCCAGGATATATTTTTTCCTCTTCTTCAATTCTCTTTCCTCCTTTAATCTTGATCTTCTTTTCAGTAGGCACTACTACATTAAAAATTTTATCTTCCATAGTCAAAGACTCGATTCTCTGCTTAAGATTTCTAAGCACAGCATTTTCGTAACCTGCATATGTATGGATCGCATACCAATTTCGCTCACCTTCTACTTGTTTTGCCATAGTATTTTTTGTTTAAAATTGCGCTTATCAGATCGCAAATCTTAGTGTTTAACTAAAATCACGCTCTTAAATAGCAACTGATTAAGAATTGATAAAGATATTTAATAATTTGATTAGAAATGTATCCAATACTCCAACATATGCCGCTACAACAATTGAGATTGCAATAACGAGAATAGTATAAAGCATAGCCTGTTTTCTTGTTGGCCAACTAACATGCTTCATTTCCGACATTGTATCTTTAAAATATTGATTTATAGCCATATAATTTTTGTATTTAAAAACACCCCGCAGGGGGGTGTTTTTATTTGTAATATCTATATTCTATAGCTATTTTAGAGTTTGTCAACCCTAATTTTATTACATAGACCAGCCTTAAATTTAGCCAAATTTATGACAAATTAAGTACCCTTATAGCCTGACCATTAACGAATCTCATATGTTACAGATACATCTGATGTAACCTTACCTTCACCTGCTGGTATCTCTGGAGAAACAGGCGCAGCGTCTGCTTTAGCAGACATAGAAACTGAACGTTCATACATAGGGTATCCACCTCCATTTTCATTGAAAGAAACTACTTTTCCTAGTCGTCCTCCAAGTGCTTTTGCAATATCTTTTGCTTCAGCGTGAGCTTTCGATATAGCGATTGCTCTTGCAGTTGATTTTAAGTCGTCGATATTATCAATAGAATTCTGAAGACTTCCAACTCGAACCCCTGCCCCTGCTAGACCTGTAACAATTTCACCTGATAGAGCCGGGTTAGTATCAATTTTTCTAACCTTTACTTGAATAGATTGATTTGTCTCATATCCAACTATGACTGATTCATAGTTATTACATGGTAAAACTGGTGCAATAGTAACGGCCGGACGACTTGGAGCAACTGCAATATCTGGAGTAGGCGCACCTGTAGGCACCGCAACACCAGTAGCACCTTCTGAGGAAACTGTTTTATCAGCTGAAACACCTTCATATATACAAGGCTTTACCTTCTGATCATAAACCGGATATGTATTATAACTTTCTGTAGAAATATCCTTTTCATCAACACCTTTAGACTTCAAAAAAGCTATAGCTTTATTATTTGACTCTGCGGCAAGTGACTGAGCTTCAGTTGCTGTTGCGCCCTTTCCATATGATGAAAATGAGATCATTGCTATATCCTTAACACCAGGAACTTCTCCTCTTCCTGATACAGTAATCATATAAGGAGACTTAGGAGATTCGCCAATAGTACTGAATGCTTTTACTTCACCCATAGTTTTCACTAAAACAAAAACAGACAATAAGGAAAGGAGTATTAGACCAGTTACTCTAAGTGCACTATTCACTTGTGTATCGTCAAAATTCCAATGATGAGCTTTGGCTTTTCTAAAAGTTTCTAAAATAGAACCTCCTTTTCGGTCACCGCCTGTATTATTAATATTATTTTTTTCCATATATTTCTTATATTTTAAGTTATGTTACTAGTTAGTAGTATACCAGACGTAGAGCTTTTGATTACATTACCTGCCCTATCAACTTATCTTGAAGAAACCTATGCTTTAACCTGTGCTTTGTATTGGTCAATTAGATTTAAGAAAAGGCCAGCTACAGTGAGAGGTCCTACTCCACCTGGAACTGGCGAAATAGCATATATATCGCACTCTTCTGATTCTTTACTGAATAAAACAGGATCTATATCCCCTTGAATTTGCCCAGAACCATTTACACTAATACCTACATCTATTATCACCTGTCCTTTTTTTACATGATCCTTACCAATTAAACCTGGCACTCCAGTTGCAGAGATTAAAATATCTGCAGTTCTGGTTATACCTGGTAAATCAACGGTTGCACTATGACACACTGTCACAGTCGCACCCTTTGCCAACATACATAACGCTGTCGGTTTCCCTACCAGATTAGACCGCCCAACTATTACGGCATGCTTATTTTTGAGATCAATATCATAGTATTTAAGCATTTCTAAAATTCCTCTCGTCGTAGCTGGAACTATTGCACTTGGCAAATCTTTGACTAAATACCCAGCATTCTTTGTTGTGAGCCCATCTGTATCTTTGGTATGCGGAATAGCATCGAGAACAATTTCCAAATCATTCTTTGAAAAATTTTTAGGCAATGGCAGTTGAACGATAATTCCATGAATACTTTTATCAATGGCTAGTTTTTCAATTTCAATTACTAAATCTGAAACTGAAATATTTTCAGTGTATTCAAATAAAGACAATTCGGCACCAATAGACAAAGCAAACTTCTTCTTTTGCTCAATATAAACTTTTGACCGATCACTTCCCCCTACCAAGACAACAGCAAGATGAGGACTATTCTTTTTACCTACCTCATCATTTATAGATTCTTTTATAGATGCAGAAATACTAGCAACTTCTTTAGTTAAGCGCTCTTGAATTTCTTTTTTAAGTTGTCCGCCTTTAAGAATTAACATATTTCCTTATAGTATGCCGAATAGCCTATAGAATACAAGTTACAAAGACTATGTACCCTGGTTTCGTGCTAGTATAATTTGTATCAATTTCATATAAAATCTATAAGCTTTTTTCCTAATTTATGTCATTCTACAAAAAAATAATTCACTTTTTTCATAAACATGAGCCAGTACTAGATCATACGCACAAGGCTTATGAAGCATACTTATTACTTATAATTACACTTATATTTGTACTGAACACATTTATATACTTTCCTAATTTTTTAAATGATTATATAAACTCATATAGAAATATCTGGAATATATCTAAGAACTCATTCAACTCTTTTATAAATGGATCAATTGCTGGAAACAAAAATAATCAAATACCTGATCCTGAATTCGTAAACATAACTGAATTCGGCACAACCACAGAAGTTGCTGTGATTATTGATAGTGGTGCAAGTTCAACAGCAAGCACCAGTGAAGATTACCTACCTACAGAGCTAGAAGGCTTTAAACCTTCTCCTGAAAGCGCTTGGGCAAATGTATACCTTCAACAATTAAGACTTAAGCAGGAAGATTTAAAATTAGATATTAGATATGTTCGTGACTGGCAACAAACTGGAGGTTTTACAAAAGACCTTGCACAAGGCAGCAAAGGTGGAGATGTCAGGCTTATGCAATATTTATTATTTATATTTGATCCTCAATTTAAACTATCATATGTAAATGGTACCTTTGGACCACAAACAAAATCAGCGCTAGCCCGATTACAACAAAAACTTAACATTACACCTTCAGGTGTTTTCACGAACGAAACGAGATTCTTTTTTGACTCTTTGTTTTTTAAAGAGCTATGCCCAGATGCGGATCCTGAACAAGATAAATCATTTGAAAATGTTAGCCGTAGAATAAGTGTTCCTTTAGACTATATCCCCTCAGACCTAATTAGAGTACCAAGGTCTATTAGAACTATTGGAGTTATGTGTTTATCGAGAGAGCCAGCCAATAGACTAGAAAATATGTTTCAGGATGCATCCATTGAAGGACATGAGCTAGCTGTTTTTTCAGCATATAGAAGTGCCAATACTCAAAGACTATTAACTGCATACTACCTAAAAACCCTAGGAAAAGCTGGGCTTCAAGGTGTTGCTGAGTCTGGTCACTCTGAACATCAATTAGGTACAACGGTTGATATATCAGGAAAGTCTATAAAGTATGCAGGACCTAGCCAAGCATTTGGTAATACAGAGGAAGGAAAATGGCTAGAAAAAAATAGCTATAAATACGGTTTTATTCTGAGCTACCCTAAAGGCAGACAACAAGATACAGGATACATATACGAGCCTTGGCATTTTAGATATGTAGGCGTTGATATTGCAAAAGACATATATGATGAAGGCCTAACAATTCAAGAGTATTTTGATTTGGTTCAGGGAAATATAAAAAATACAGAGCAGGTAGAAACTCTTTAACCTCTGCAACCAACCCTTACACCAATCACATATACCCTACCTAACCTTTGAGCTAGTAGCGGTACTGCTTGAAATTTTTGAAAATGACAAAGCTGCGCCATTTTCCAAGAAATTTAAAGTCATGCGTGAATTATCTAAAAATTCAACTTTATACAAAACATTTTCTTCACCCTTATTGCTGACTGAAACTTTTTGTAAAAATATGCCATTTGTCTGAGAGCCAATTTTTTCATTTGGTAAATTACTTCTCAAAATCCAAGATCCAGAAGACACTACTTTACCTTCATAAAACTCATAATAAATATTTGAGTTATTTACTTTCATCACATACTTACCATCTTGGTTGCTGATCCATTCTCCTAAAATATTATTATTCTCAATAATTGCCGCAGGTCCACTAGCAGAATTTGCAAAAAAAACATTGTTACTTAAACTTACAGCCTGAGCTTTTTCAGCTTTAATAATTACAGTTACTGTTTCCTGATACCTTTTTCCAACAAAGAAAACTATTGTTGGAAAAACACCAAATATAAATAATATGGATAATAAACGTGAGTACCAAGTCACTTTATTCATCTCGCTAAAAGATAACATATACGTATATATTATCATTTTTTTGAGGCTGAGTGCTACTTTTTTTCATTTTGTGTATACTCTAATCATGCTAAACATCGTCTCTAGATCTATATACCAAAAACATCCCAGTGGCCCGAAGAAACTTATAGATAATTTATTGAAAGGTTTTGATCAGCTCAATGTCTCTTATGTATTAAACAAAAACCCTATCGACTGCAAATACACATGGATTCACGATGATCCCGATGCAATATCATATATCTGTAAAAATATAATCCCAGAAGGAAACCAACTAATTTTCGGCCCAAACATATTCTTTCAACCAGAACAAATTGCTTCAAATATTGGAGATATCAAAATAGAAAATTCAAACCTGATAAAAGGTAAATATATTATGCCATCAGTATGGGTAGAAGATTATTGGAAAAACCATGGATATACAGCTGAATCTGTAATTTGGCCAGTCGGAATCGACACTGAGTACTTCTCACCAGTAGTGCATGGGAAATTAGATAAAGACGGCAAGCATTTAAGAGAGAACAAGGTACTTTTATACACTAAAGGAAGAAATGAAAAAGATGTACAAATAATTATTGATTTTTTGAATTCTAACGATGTACAGTTTACTCATATAAAGTATGGTAAACACTCTGAACCAGAGCTCATGTCAGCTGGAGTAAATTGCAAATTTGGAATAATTATTGATTCTAGTGAAAGCCAAGGTATAGCAATTCAAGAACTTTTATCACTTAACTTACCGCTAATAATATTTAATATTGACTACTTGAACCAAGATTCATATGAGAATTCTAGTTATTTTGTAGGTAATTCAATTTCAAGAGAGCATGCAACATCTGTACCCTATTTCGATGACAGGTGCGGCAAAATTGGAAAAACACCTGAAGAAGTTAAAGGTCTTGTTTCAGAATTTATTTCAAATAAAAATCTACAATCACAATATTCACCTCGTCAGTTCGTTGAAGAAAACTTATCGCTAAAAGGTCAAGCTTTAAAATTTCTAGAAAATATAAATTACCCCTATCAAGTTGCAGAAAAAGGATTGAATTCAGATAAAATTTTAGAGGACAATAAAAACAATAAGCCAACAATCAATGCAAGAAATTGGAAAAACAGAACATGGTTCAAACCAGTTTTGTTAGCTAAATTTTTTATTAAATACCTGAGATTTAAGTTTTCTTAAAATATTTTAAGAACTAATAAACACTAGTTACAGGCACAGTACAATTCTCAGCAATATACGCAGTATCGAATTCGTCTATCTCACGGCGTTCACCGTCTAAAATATAGTAACTTGATCTCATAGGATCAATTTCATTTTTAGTTTCACCAGATCTGTCTATGCCGGGCATCTCATTTACAATCATCTCTTCAGGACAAATTTGTAAACCTCTACTACTTCCGAATCCATCTCCAAAAATTAGAAATCCAGTACCAACAATTAGTAAAAGTGCCGCCGCAGAAAGCGCGTATATAGTTTTTTTATTTCTCTTATGCTTAAAAAATAACATGTCGATATCTTAACATAAAATAGACGCAGGCTTATACCTCCTCAATCACCTTTTCCCTCTTAGCAAGATGATTCAAGTGTTTATTTCTTTCTTTTTCGAAAGCTTCAATATCAAAGCCATGATCAGCTATCATCTTTGAAGCATGATGAGCCCCAAGGTAGTGAGGCATAGTCACATAAGTAGCACCGTGTAGATACAGTTCTTTAGCCTCATGAATATCATGTGATATCAGAATAATAATTCCACTTGTATTAGTTTTTCTATATGTCCTAAGGAGCAGTAGGTTTGTCTTAAAATCAGGTATTGTGGAAACAACAATTTTTGCTTCACTTAGACAAATCTCTTGTAGAAATTCGACGTCCTCAGCATCACCAAATCTGAAAGGTATATTTGTATCCTGTAGTTTCTTAATAGACTTAGGATTGAAATCAACAACCAAATACTTACTGTCTAGATTTTCTGCAACTGTTACGAAATCAAACCCAACACGATCATATCCGAAAATTAAAATATCAGAAGCTTCACAGAAAGTTTTGGGTTCTCTATGTGTAATTTTTCTAAACTCAAGCATAGGCAGTACAGGTTTCAAAAGTTTATGTAGCTTATCAGTGTGAATTGATAGATATGTAGAAAGAGTAATTGTGATAATGGCTATCATAGCAACTAGCGAAGACACTTGTTCAGTAATCTGTCCTACAGCAAGACCAAGTGCGACTAATATAAGTGAAAACTCACTGATTTGCCCTAGAGAAACCCCTGTCATAAACCCTGTTCTATTTCTATAACCAACTATGTTCATAAATATAATTACGATGACTGGTTTTAAAATCAAAACAAATGCACTGAGGATTAGAGCCGGAATTATCAATTCATTTATATCTGTAAACACCATCTGAGAACCAAGAAGTACGAAGAATAATACTATAAAGAAATCCCTAAGTGGCTTCATACGAGATGCAATTTCAAATGCAAAAGTTGAAACAGACAAAGTCACACCTGCAACAAGTGCCCCGATCTCGATTGAAAATCCTAGATAGTAAAACAATGATGAAAGGCCAAGTCCCCACGCCAGAGAGAAAATAAACAAAAGTTCTGGTGTATGGGCCATATACTCTGACAATTTTGGCAAAACATATTTTCCAAGTATATATAGAACAATAAAAGCTAATACACCCTTAACCAAAAGAGCAAAAACAGTTGGACCAATTCCAATCGACCCTCCACTTCCCTGGCCCAGTACTGATACAGCAAGCAAAGCAACTGTAGCTACGATATCTTGAACCAAAAGCACACCAATTGATATTCGACTATGCAACTTTCCAAGATCCCCTTTATCAGATAAAACTTTAAGTACGATAATCGTACTACTGAAAGAAAGAGCAATTGCCCCATAAATTGAAGAGATAGTTTCAAATCCTAAAAACTTCATAAGATAGAAACCTCCGAGAGTAGTGAAAAGAACTTGCCCAATACCAACTATAAGTGAGGCCCTGCCCGTCTCCTTAATCGTATCAGGATTTAAATTAAGTCCCACGATAAAGAGCAATATTGAGATTCCAATTTTTGAGAATAGTTCAATTGATTCAGTTGAATGTAATACATCTAGCATGTATGGCCCAACCAAAATACCACTGATTATGTACCCTACAACCAGAGGTTGTCTGAAAACTCTCATAATAAGTGCAATAGCAGTTGTTAATGCCACAATCAAACTTAGTTCTATAAATATTTGCATGCGATTATTATAGCAAATCATCATGCGATAATTTCTAGTCCCCAATCAAAAATCCTAAGTAAATCCCAGCAATACCACCAACCGCAGTAAGTATTACTCCAGAAAAAGAAAACATACCCGCTCCCCAGAGAGAAGGAATGCTACCTCCGACATATGAACCAATGGTCATAAATATCCAGATTAATTTTTTTCTACTCATTTTATTTTTCGAGCTTTTTTTACTTTTGATTTAGGTTTTGTATTCCTTGCTTTAATCTTACTCTTAGGACTGCTTACATCGCTCTTTCTTCCCTCTCCCCACTGCCACTTTGGCTTTTCTCCTTTAATGTATGAAATTCTAAGTAGTGCTACAGTTGCGATAAGCATAGGTAAAATAAATTTAGTATTTATATCATTTTGTGATGAAGTACTATCTATAGAAAATGAAAGGAGAGAAATTATTGCAACATAAGCACAAACTGTTAACCACCCTTGCCATGTAGACGGTGTCCATCCCCAACCATGTGTTTTTCTTTTGAACCAGTATTTCATTTTTAAATTATATTTATTATTTTTATTTGTACGCTACAGATATTCTATCACTATATTAATATTGAGACATATCAATATCTCTGTCTTCAATTAATTTCTTTACACTCTCAGCTTTCTGAATTGAGTTTTTATTATTCTCTCCACCTTCTGCCGCAGAACCTTTGTCATTTTCAAAAAAATAAACAACTGTTAGACCAACAATTGCAGCTGTAATAATTAGAGAGATCAAACCTATGTATCCCTTTTGATTTATGTTGTATTTATAAATAATCATATTAATTTAAAAACTAAATATTATCCTCCATTGCTAAACGTGCTAATAAATATGAGACTGTTGATTCGGCGCCTTGATTTAAGTTTATATATTGATCTCCGAGACCGTCGTAACACCCTCCTGTTGCATGCGAATATATAACCTGACCCAAAGTGTTATTACCTAAAAACCAGTTAAAGGCACATGACATCTTATGAAAATAATCTTCATCGTTTGTAACTACGGATGCAGTTTTAAGTGCCAAAACTAGAGCCGACACTTCCTCTGGTTGCTGATCAAATGATTCTTTGACACCTCCTCTCTTAAACCATCCAGCTTGACCTATAGGCATACACAAATCTCCATCTAGTGAATTAGCTAGCAAGAAGTTTAGCGTTCTTTTGCCCGCCTCCAAATAGTGCTCATAGCCAGTGTATTTATGAGCGACAAACAAAGCTTCTGGCAAAATAGCATTTGAATATGTCATAGCATCTTCAAACCATGCCCAGTCTGGTGTTTCATTGTCTTTTAAAATAGACATGAGGAAGTCTGCATAATAAGTAATATGCTCAACAAGAGTTTTAGCCAAACTTTCTGAGGCGCGCCCCGTGCCGATCCAAATCGAAAATGCTTTTATGTAGAACGCGGCGGCACGGGGCGAAGCACTACGCTTATGTTTTGAAATCTGCTTGGTGAAAAGCGCGGCAGCACGTGAGCGAATAGTATCAGGAAGTGAGCTGGCAAACATTTCAGAAATTGACCAGATAGCGCGAGCATTTGAATCTTCAAGATTCTCTTCTGAATTCTGGATGTGATTATCTTCTTTAACAGTATTGTAATAATTAATAAACCCCCCATCCTCTTTTGATGCCCTTTCCAAAAAAGTCATATATACTTTTGCTAAATCTGAAATTTCTTTATCTTGATTCTCAAATGTGTGACTAGATTCATTTTCATAATTAATCTTTATCTTTTTTCCATATAACCAAGAAACACATATCAACGCTCGAGCATTGTCATCGAGAGTATATCCTGACAATGGATTAGGTTCATCCAAAATCGCAAACTGAAACATGCCGAAAGAATCAGTCATTTTCTGAACATGGGAAATATTTATTGGCGGTATAGCTTTTTCCTTTTTAGCCAACTCTGGAGAAAGAGTTACAAACTCATGCATATATGAAATCGCAATATTAGACCAGACCATTCCCCTGGTTCTAAAATACGCAGCCTTACTTTTACTGCGAAGCTGAGCTTTGTCTCTAAACAATGTACTAACAGCATGAGCAATTGAATTACTATCATTGAACTCAATTAAATATCCTACTTCAGGTGTTACGACCTCTTTCGCCTGCATAAAAGGAGTAGATACAACAGGTCTTCCGGCACCCAGAGCGTATGTTAAAGTTCCAGAAACTGCTTGGTCTGGATTCTGAGAAAGCGCCAAGTAAACATCTGTTGCCTGTAAATACTTAAGTAAATCTGAAGTTTTAATAAAAGAATCATAAAACTTAACATGATCAGCTACACCCAAATCCTGAGCTTTCTTTCTAAGTTCATTTAAATATACTGGACCTTCACGACGCATAACAACAGGGTGAGTTGCACCCAAAACCAGATACTGAACTTCAGGAAACTCCTTTACAATTTCAGGTAGCGCATCGATCGCAAACTCTATACCTTTTCCTCTATTCAATAATCCAAAGGTAGAAATCACTTTCTTCCCTTCGAGCCCTCCTAGATGAGCCAAACCATTTTCAGACAATTCACTCTTAGCAACTTCAGTTTCAATATATGGCAATGGATGAATACCGTGATGAATAACTTTAATCTTATCTGCAGGGACACCATATACACTCTCAAGCAAGCCTCTAGAATTTTGAGTCATAACTATAAACTTCTCCGCTTTCAAAGCGATACTTTTTACAATCTCGAGCATATGATCAGAAGGTCTTGGCAAAACAGTATGCAATGTAACAATTACAGGCTTTGTAATTTCTTTAAGAAAAACTAAAAGATTTGCGCCATCATTTTGTCCAAAAATACCAAACTCATGTTGGATAGAAATTAATTTAACTTCATCTAGACTATTAATGTACTTTGCTGCAGCTACATAATCATCGGCATTGTTCTCCGAAATACGAAAGATAACTTTTTCATTTTGAGGATCCTTAACAGGCTTTTGATCTTGATTAACATCGTCAACCTCCATAGCAATAACCTTTGTCTCTTCTTGAGGAGAAAAAATTTTATCAAAACTATCAATTAAATCCGAAGTAAAAGTTGCTATACCACACTCTCTTGGAGGGTATGTCGTCATAAAAACAATCCACATAGAATCTTTATGTTTGTCTGATTTTTTTTGAGAATGGGACTTTTGCATATAAATTAAAACCAAACATTTAGCGATCAATTATCTCCCATCAATTACGGTCGAGATTTTATTTAACTCAGCAACTTTAACATTTAATTCTGGAACCTGTTGCACGTATTCAGGTGGTGGACCTGATCTTTTTAATTCTTCAATTAATTCAGTAACTGACCCAGCAGCAAGTGCTACATATCGATCAGAACATCCATAGTATACATACAATGTCCCATTATCAATATATCCTCCAGTTGGAAAAACAATAGTCTGTCCATTTTCAGTCTCATAAAACTTTTCAGGCCACAAAATATCATACGGTAATTTACCAATAAATTTTGTAGGATCTTGTAAATCAAAAAGTGCAGCGCGGGCAGTATAGGTAAACTTCTTAGTAATCTGATCTTCTCTTACATGATGATATATCACCAACCAACCATCCGGAGTTTCAATTGGAGGAAGTCCTGGACCGTTTTTTGCATCATGCATAGTTGAAGGTTGCATAAGTAATTTATGATCATTCCAATGAATCATATCGTCTGACCAAGCAATCCATACACTTGGTTTTTGCGGCATTTCCTCGGGAGCAAAAGGTAGTGCGATTAAATTTTTCTTTGCAAATGGACCTCGGAGCCAATCCTTAGACCAACGATTTGGTCTATGCAACATGGCATATCGAAGGCGAGTTTGTCCATTTTCATCTTTAAATGGAATCTTCTTAGGAAACAAAACAATATCTTTATTATCAGATCCATAAGGCGAAATCGTCCCAAAGTGCTCAAATGTTTTAAAATCCTTAGTCTTTAAAAGTGCAGTCGCTGTTTCAAGAGGTTCGTCCCTTTCAATACTCTTCCCATGATCCATAATCTGATCAGGCACAGCGACATATGTTATATAAAATGTATCATCTATTTTTGTTATACGAGGATCTTCCGTTGCCCACTTATCATATTCTGTCGACGGACCAAAAACAGGCTTATCAGATGTTCGTTCAAAATGAATCCCGTCCTTACTTTTCGCCATACCTATATGAGAAATATATGCATCTTTCTCACCAACCGCACGATACAACATAATTATTTCTTTATCTGCACCTTCTCCAATTTTGACTACACCGGCATTGAAAACACCCTCAGCTTCCCAAGGAAGTTTTTTATCTGGTTGCAATACTGGTTTGTCCCCTATTCTAATTAATTGAAACATGTGCGATTTTGAACAATTTTATTTAATGAAATTTCACTTAGCGAAGTGCGGCTGAAAAACTGGATTTAAACTTATCTGCCATACTTATCCTCCAATCTATGAATATCTGATTCATCGAACTCACCTGTAGCGATTTCAAGTATTTCAAGCGGTTCCGTTTCTGCAGATGCTCGGTGGGTCATACCAGTCTCAATATATATTTCATCTCCTTTTTTTACGGACGTCGCGACTCCGTTCACCTCCACAGTGCCACTTCCCCCGATAACATGCCAGAACTCGGCGCGCTTAGTATGAGTTTGTAAACTTAAAGTTCCGCCAATATCTACAGTAATTATTTTTACAGTTGAAGGCTGATTAAGAGTAAAGCGTCTAAATTTTCCCCAAGGTCTGTTTTCTTCGTATATTTGATCTTTCATAATGTATATTCTGATTTGGGTAATTTTATAAAGTTATTTTACCTTGAATACTAACCTTGAAGCAATGCACTAATTAATTTCGCAGTTTCTTCTGGACCGGTAATTCCAATTGTTTCAATTCCGGCTTCAACTGGTGAATAATCATTTCCACCTTCAAAAACCGCATCGCCAATAAAAAGCATATCTGAAATTTGTAGACCACTATCTTCGAGTAAAGCTTTTAGACCTGTAGCTTTTGTAAAACCCTTTGGCAAAATATCGAGTGAGGTCATGCCACCGATTCGCCCTTCAATTTCTGGGATTTCCATTTCCATTTCTGCTTTTAACTTTTGTCTCTTTTCGCTTTGTGGATCCCAAAGTGCTTTTTTATCGTTTGGTGCCAATTGTCCAAGTCCTGAAAATGTAACTTGAGTCTCTCTATCCTCTACCCTATCACCAAAACTTTCTTCGGGAATTCCAAATTCTTCTTTTCGTGTTTCTAATATTGAATTTAATTTTGTGATTACTTTTTGTCTTAAGTCTTCTGCAAATGGATACACTCGCGCCTTTTTCCAATCTTTTATTACCGCGTCATATTCATATCGCATGCTTCCACTTGTTGGCATGAGGATTATATTTTGGAGGTTTGTAGAGATTGCAGGGTTTGAAGGTGTAGGGTTTAAAGGGTTTTCCTCTACGTCATCGGCCACCACGCCCGATTCTTGTGCGGCCGAACCGTGAGCGTTCGCTATTTGCACAAGCCCAGGTAAAAGCTGGAGATTGAACTGACTGTAAGAGCCACCTGAAATTATGGCAACTTTTGCTTTACCTGCTAATTTATATAGTAATTCCGCCATATCAGGAGTGATTGATTGCTTACTTTCTGCAAGTGTTCCGTCCAGGTCGAAGGCGATTATAGGTTTAATTTCGGTCATATGTTGATAATAACATATCCAATTAGAGGGCTTCTTTTATCTTCTGGACACATCCTTCAATCTGTTCCACTAAATCAGATCTCGAAGTATCAAACTCATAGAAATAATCAAAATGAGTATTTTCTTTTAGTCTCGTCTCTTTCTGAGCCAGATGATTATCAATCATAGTCTGAGGATTGTCAGCCAACCAAGTTGGAGGATGCTTTCGAAATTTATCAAAAATAAATTCTTCTGGAGCAGTTATATGTAAAAAGAAAAGTGGAATATCTAATTCTTTTGATAAATCTTCAGCAAATTTTTTTACCAATGGATTTCCGCAATCCATATCAAATACAATTCCGTGACCATCATGAGCAAAATCACTGATTACTCGCATACCAATATCTTTAATTTGACTATAGTCATGTCCATTTTCCTTTAATAATTTTCTTAACTCATCACTTGAAACTCTGACTAGATTTAACTTTTCGGCCAATGGTTTTACAACAGTAGTCTTCCCTGCTCCCACCAAACCTACAGGGCAAATCAAAAAAGGTTTTTCCGGTTTAACTGCAGGAACATGAATTTGAGATTTAAATTCTGATTCTAATGTTTGAAGGTCTTTCATTATTTAAAATTTATTATAGTTAACCCCCTACTCCTTCTCAGCTATAAAGTGAAAAATATGCCAATGCTTCATTTCTCCGCTCGCATTTTTCTTATCTCTTTCATCTTCCTCAAAGAATATTATTTTCAATGTATTTAAATATTCGACTGCTTGAGATTTCGTCAAAAAAGTCATTCCAGGAAGTTTTTTCCATTCGTCTCTGTCACCAAAAAATTGACCTGTTAATATTCCTCCGTTTTTTAAAGAATTAAATATATTTTGAAAGACAGAATCAAAATTACTTGGATTTACAAACGGCAAAGCAAATTGAGCATTTACCAAATCAAATTTATCTTTAGGAAAATCATATTCCTCAAAAGAACTTATCACGTGTTTAAAATGATCCTTGGGAATATTTTCTGCATCCTGAACTGCAACTTCAAACTTATCAACTGCAGTAACGTTTTCGAATCCTTGAGACAAAAGGTATTTACTATCATTTAGTGCGCCAGCTCCAAGATCAAGAGCATTGTCCCTTTGTTTAACAAAATCTAATCCCTTAACAAGAAGAGGACGAGGTGGATAATCCTTTGTATTTTGGTAGTAACTTTCCCATGTTGCTGATCTGGCTCTTTCCATAATATATGTAAAACGATTTTGGGGTGCCTATCGGGAATCGAACCCGAGTCGAGAGTTCCACAAACTCCAGTGTTAACCGTTACACCATAGGCACCATATGTATATCTTGCTTTTTAAAGCTTGATACTGCTCATTTATACAGAAAAAAGGGTGAAAAGTCCATGGATCAGGCAATTTTCCAGGTCTTCGCTTCAGAAAATCTCACACCTCCTACCATTATCAAAAACCTTCGCCAAACCAGCCCCTTAAGTGCTATGATATGCCACATGACGAAACTCCACCCTAGTAAGAAAAGTATTGACTGGAAAACTACCCCTGACAACGAAGACCTGAAGGATATTATCGAGGCTGAGCTCGATTTTGAGCCATTTGATTTTACTGAAACTGAGATTTCTGGCGTGAAGACATATATAAAACATCTGCCATATGCGCCATGTATTCATATGCGAATTGGTTTTAGATATGGCGCCATGCACGATGAAAAAGGTCATGAAGGTATTGCTCACTTTTTAGAGCATATGCTTTTCGATGGTTCTAGTTTATTTAAAGATGAAAAAGAGACGCAAGAATTTGGCAAAGTTATCATGCTTGACACTTTCAATGCTCACACTAGCCTCTTTGAACTTTTTATAACCGGCAAGTGTCTTCCTCATAATTTCGATATCGCGCTCGAAGGAATTTTCAGTATGATTATTTCTCCAAAACTGACTGAAGCAAGTTTTGAGCATGAGAAAAAAGTAATTACCCAGGAGGCTTGGGGTGTTTTCTTAAATCAAAAGCGAATTGATTATATAAAGAAGGAGCGTGAAAATAGCATGTCGGATTTACCAGATCGTATGAGAATCGCAAGCGCGCTTGGATGGCCTGAAACTATAGAGCAGATTACTCATGAAGATATCAAAAACGCACATAAGAAATATTTTGTTAAGGAAAATATGGAAATGTATTTCGCTGGAAATATTGATGCCCTTGGCGACATGAATTTATTTTTATCAAAACTTGATCAATATTTAAGCCAAGTTCCAAATGGTGAGACTGCAACACTTCCATATATCCCCTCTCAAATTTCTGCACCTAAAATAAATAAATTTGATCATACCTATACTGAAATTGGTTTAACAGATAGACAACAGGCTTCGATTTCGATTTCATCTAATATGGCCCGAGTGGACAAAAAGTCTGGCCAGAAAAATACTATTGAGGAAAATAAGTTAGCGGCAATTACAGAGCTAGCTGAAAATTTAGTTGCAGATATCGTCTATCGAAAACTTCGTCTTGAAAATAGTTGGTGTTACGGTGCGGGCGCAAGCGTGCAACCTCATGCTGATTTTATAAATTTCAGTATTGGTGGAACTATAAATTTTAATCATGTAGATGAAGCTATTGGAATTATTTGGAATATTATTAAAGATATTGAAAATGGCGAATATCGCGCAGACTTCGCCAAAACAAAACGTCTTGCTATTGAAAATACATTGGCACGTGAGCGAACTACAGACCGGATCCTAGACACAGCATGTGAAAGCATAAGAATAAACAATGAAATTTCAACGCTTAAATCTACCCTACTCGATATTGCAGATGTGACATATGAGGAAGTTCAAGATGTTATTGCAAAATACTTTAGCGAAGAGAGGGTTTTTACGGAGATTGTTAGACCGAGTTAAGCTCTGTGGTATGAGACCAAAGAGGTGAATTTCTGATAAAATACATATTAAGTTAATTAGACTATATTTATTTTATGGATAATTTTGAAGATCACAGCTATCAACCAAAAGAAACTCTATTTGGCACAGAATACCTTGAGGTAAAATATCATGAATTTACTCTTGAAGAATCTGAGTGGTATTTAGGTGAAAGACCATATGATGAGTTGGATGGTCAGATAGGAAATGCCGTTATAGCTATTAAGTCATTTATTAGAAATGGTGAAATTGAAGTTCCTGAAAAATTAGGATCAAGTGCAACGTTTGAGGTTGAGAGTAAAATAAGAGAATTATTGGAACAAGAAGAACCCGGGGTTTATTTTGAAGGGACTGATTCTCCACTCGCAATTCGTCTCTCAGCTATGCAAAATGCTTTAAAGCCAAATGGAAACCATGATGAAGATGGAGTTTATAGTAAATTATGGGGTTTAATGAAAAAACGATACGGACTGAACAAGGAAGAACAAGAAGAGCTAATTGAAGACGAATTCATCATACTTACAGTTCAAAACCTCGGTCTTGCAGACTTTGAATTTAATGCATTTGAATCACCTAAGAGTAGATTTAACTCAATTCTTTCTAAGTACAAACCTGATAAAAGTCAGGAGTAGGTTTTTTATAGGATAGCAAACTTATTTATGCACCCTCAAGACAAAGACTTAAGTGATAAATTAACTAATCTACTAATTAAGAATAGTTTAATAGCGAATAAATCAAAAAGTGAAATCAGTGTTGCAATAATTGACTTAAATAAGCCTGAGCCAGAAATATTTGGTTACAATATGGATCATTTTATTTATCCTGCTTCAATATATAAAATATTTATTGCTGCAGAAGTTTTAAGAAGGATTGAAAATGGAGACTTTTCTCTAGAACAAATTGTTGAAATTAAATCCCCTAATGATGTAGATAAAGATCCTAAATTATTTCCTAGTGATACCACAGGCGCTAAAGGATTATTAAACTCTGGAGATAAAGTTTCAATTGATACCCTACTTGATCTCATGCTCAGAATAAGCAGCAATACTGCTTCAAATACATTAATTGATTTGGTTGGACGAGAAAGTATAACGGAGAACATTATCCATAAGCATAATTGGAATGGCAGTGAAGTTACAAGAAAGTTTTTAGATCATGTTAAAGAAAATAAGCCATATCAATTTTCATCCACAACATTGACATGTACCCGTCATCTCGTAGAATTTTTTTATTTAGTTGAAAATAAAAAACTTGTCTCCCCTTTTGTCTCAAGTAAGTTAAAAGAATATATGCTGAGATTTGATAGAAAAAGCAAAAAAGGTCTATGGTTAGAAAATTTATATTCAAACTATTATTGCAAAGGGGGAAAGCTTGAAAACAATCTATACAGACACAGTATTCTATCTGCCATTAAATCTATATTTAAAAAGGGCTGGGCAATTATACGTTGGTATGGTGATGCTGGTGTTGTTACAGGAAAGAAGTCGAGATACGTAATTGCAGTGCTTACAGTAAATAAAACTCTACTCCCTTTAAGCGAGTTTCCAATGCAGAAGTTTGCGAAGGTTATTTATGATTTTATGGAGAATGGAAACTAAGATGCTTTATTCCATATGACCGATATAGAGTGGACTAGCGCAATACAAACAGACATAATTACAATATGAGCAAACTAAGTCTAAAACTTCAAGCGAAATCACTAAAAGAAATGGCGTCCCGAAAGCCATACCTTAAGAAGCTGGCTGGTTTGGAATATCATGTATTACCCAAAGTATATAAAGGAAGCACAGATACAGAACTTTTCTGTAAAGTTCTTAATATTAAGAAAGGTCAAGATATCTGGGATATAGGAACCGGAACAGGGCTTATTGCTCTTTATGCAAAATCAAAGGGTGCAGGATATGTTCTAGCAACCGATCTCAATCCAAATGCGGTTAAAAATGCTAAAGAAAATAGCAAACTATTAGATCTTAAACTAGATATTAGACTGGCAGATTTATTTGGATCGATAAACAAGAAGGTAGATATTATAACTTTTAATCCCCCATTTACAGACCAGCGAGCTAAACAAAAATACGATATAAGTTTTTGGGATAAAGACCATAAAACACTTAAAAAATTCTTTGGTGGTATCCATAAACATTTGAAACCAGGAGGCAAAGTATTTATCGCTTGGTCATCCTTCGGTGATACAAGAAAATTAAAAAGGATTGCAAAGGAATTTAACTTTATACTAAAAGAAGTTGGAAGAAAGATCGGAAAAAGAAAATATATCTACTATGTTTTTGAAGTAGTTTTTTGATATCCCCAACCACTATTAATTTGTGCGCGAGAGAGGACTTGAACCTCCACACCTTGCGGCATATCCACCTCAAGGATACGTGTATACCAATTTCACCACTCGCGCATATAGCACCGACCCACTATAGCCAACATACTATATATTTTCAAGTAAATTCCAAAAGAAAAAACTCCTTCTCGGAGCTTTTCTTAAATCTAGCAGGTTGTAAGTGTGATTACTCAGCCTTAGCTTCAGTTGTTTCTTCAACAACTTCTGCATCAACCACTTCCTCATCTGCAACTGGACCTAGGGCCGCAGCAGCTTTAGATGTATCTGGCTTCATCATTTCCATTTTCATACGCTTACTAATTTCCTTAGCAGCTTTTTCTCGAATATAGTAAAGCTTTGCTCGTCTTACTTTTGCTCGTCTTGTAACTTCAATCTTTTCGATGTTTGGAGAGTAAAGTGGGAAGATTCTTTCTACTCCATATCCACCAGCAGTTTTTCGTACTGTAAATGTAGCAGAAGCGTCAGATCCATGCTTTCGTGCAAGAACCATACCTTCAAAAACCTGAAGTCTAGTCTTACCTTTTTCCTGAATTTTCTGGTGAACACGAACTGTATCCCCTGATTTCATATCAATTGTTTTTCGAGAAGTCATGTCAATAGATGAAACTTTGACGTTCTTCTTTGCGTTTGGCGCTGTTTTAGTAGCTGTCATATAGGAGGATAATATAGCAGAGCTTATTTTATAAGTAAAGAGGCAGACTCAAAATCCTCTGGTAATGGTGCCTCAAATTCATGTTCTGCCCCGTCCAGGTCACTAATCCTAATCTTATAGGCATGTAGGGCCGTACGCTTGAATCCTAGAGCATCTGGATGGTTTGGGGCATATAGCCCATCGCATACTACAGGGTGGTTTATAGCCTTAAAATGCACCCTAATCTGATGTGTCCGCCCAGTCAGAGGCATAACCTCTAAATATGTAAAATCATGAGGTATTTTACGCTGAGTTGGTGTTTCGGCGTCCAATTCTTCCTTAGTCATAAGTGATCCACTAGCGCCAATATGGCGAGCCAAGACTTTATAATTGGTAACCGAAGGACGTAACTCACCTCGGGCAAAGCGTTCGGCCGACCATTTTCTAAAATCACTCTTACTTCTTCCTATTGGACGATCAATTGTCCCCTTATCTTCTTTCACAATTCCCCAAACAAAACAGTGATAAACCTTTTCGATTTCTCTTTCCTGAAACTGTTCTTTTAAGTTTTCAAAGCTTTCTTGAGTTTTAGCTATGATAATGACCCCTGAGGTTTCGCGATCAAGTCGGTGCACAATTCCAGGCCTATCAATTACCAGCTCCTTTGGTGTCCCTTTGTTTATAACAAGTGGCTCGCCCACCCCTTTTACCTCCGGCCACTTAGACAAAATCCAGTCACAAAGAGTCTTCTCGTCCGTCTTCCGTCAGAGTGCACAACTAAACCAGCCGGCTTATTTATAGCGGCTAGATGGGAGTTTTCGAAGATTATTGTTGGGTTTTCGGACATTTTTTATTTGTTTTTAACTCTTTCGTAAATTCCTTCTGTCCAGCCTTGTATTCTGAGAAAAAGGTTTGTATCACAGACATATATATCAAAAGTACCATACTTTAGTTTATTGCTCTTAGGTTCCTCATCCACTAGTGGATCCTTGTTACGACAATATGTTTTAAAAAATTTCTTATTTGATATACCTGTTATATTTTTCCAATATACTTCACTTTCCTTTATTTGAGAATGGTTATGTACATGAATATGACCTTTAAACTTTTCTTCATTAACATCACAAATATTTCTAAAAAATTTCATCATTATCCTTATCATCCTAGGATCACTATTAGAGAATCTTACTAACCCTCTTTGAGTTTTACCTCCCTCAGCAAAATATAACATAGCACCAATTTGTAAAAGTTCCTTATTAGATATTTCTCCAATTTCATTTTTGGCTAATGCAATTTTCTCTGATCTTTTCTGTTCTTCATTTCTAATTCGACTCGTCCTACGTTTTTCAACAAGTTCACGTGAATTACCTTTTTTCTTAAGGTTTTTAATTTTTTCACTTGAAATTTTAACATCTCTAACCCAAACACTAACACTAGCTTTTGAAACGCCAATAGTTTTAGAGATTTCTCCGAGTGAATACCCTTTATTTCTTAACGATATAGCATGTTTTCTTTCAGCAACTTTCATTATCTAGGATAATAGAACATATTACGTAATAAGTAAAACTCACCTGTTCAGGTATTTGATATTATTTCGATAATAGTTTATTGTATGAGACACGGGAGATTAGCTCAGTTGGTAGAGCAACACATTTACACTGTGAAGGTCACAGGTTCGAGTCCTGTATCTCCCACCGAAACAAAAAATATACACCTACGACTTTGTCGTAGGTGTATATTTTTTGTTTCTGAATACAGGACGAGAAAGCCGGACGAAGTTTTGCAGTGAGGAGCGAAGCGACGAAGCAAAACGAGGAGGTCGGGTCGTGCGAAAATTTGTGTAACCAATTTTACGCCTGACCGAGTCCTGAGCACCAAAACCTCTTTTACAGAATATTGACAGAACCTATATTCGTGCCATTATATTCTCGTTGTTCCTTTCACATATAAGCCCTATTTTCTGCCATTCCGGTGCAAATATGGCTTATTTCAACCAACCATGTTAATGAAACTTAAACATATCTTCGGATCAATATTAATCATTGTGTTCCTCGGATTATTCATAATCCTAGGCCCACCTACTGCAAAAGAAATTATCGTCAGCAATGCGGATGCTGCAACCAGTGATCATGCCGCTCAATATGATTATTATCAGAACGATCCAAAGGTCTATCTGGTCGAACGTAAAGTAAAAGATTTGATAGCCCCAGGCCAAGTCGGATTCATAGCTCGCGACGGCAATCAACTGGTATACATCCCTTTTGATAATGATAGTACCCTCGATAACATGGATCCGGCACCGAAGCTAATAATCGTTGAACGACCAGTCCATGGTAGGCGCAGGATTATACCTGTGCCACACGAGTAGTCATGTATCCGGCACCACGAACTCGTTCTCCTCACCATGAGGCGGAGCGAGTTTTTTCTTTTACCCATTTTCAAAACCTATCAACTACTCCCCCTTTCTCACCTCCTCAATAGCATCTCTCAAAGCTTTAATCTGCTCCTCTCTACCTTGCACATCCA
>JAULBV010068888.1:0-27499 GCA_032358295.1 Pterothamnion heteromorphum | reverse complement strand
CAATGTCCAAAATACGAGTGCTGTATGCGTTCCGAAATGCTGCGTGATGAGTCATCACCATTATCTGACGTGGCATGTGAAAGGATTACCTTCATTACGGAAGATATATGCGTCCCGTTCAAGGGCGACTTACGTTTGAGGTGCACGTGTAAGCGTGCGTGGCGTGAAGCGTGCGTGGCGAGAATCTTTCTGATCAGTTTTGAAGAATGCAATGTAAACTTGAATTTATATACTTGTCTGTAAAGCCGTACGATACGCGTGTCGTAGCCGACACGTCGATTCTGCATGAATACAATTTTACCTGTCCCAGTATGGTACTTTGATCCATAACAGGACAGCGCCTCCAGATGACTACCGCTATATAGTTCGTCATGCATTGGGATGCTTCCTCCAACTTCCCACGACCGTCCTTATTTAAAAAACTTTAGGAGGGATTGCAGTACATAATCTGCATTTCTCTAGACGGCCAAAGAAAAAAACTGTGGGATGAAGCCCTTAAAACCACGTAGCAGCGAGAGACAGGTGATTCGATAGGCACGTATTGAGAGGATGTATTCAGAGGCGTTCAGGAGCCCCTGTACTAATGTACAACTGCGCGGGAACTAAAAGAACCCTGGGAGTATGTTCGATTATGGCCATCGGTCGAAATCGGAAACGCACGTGACGTCTGGCTGTTTTTGTTGGCGTGGGTATTGAAAGTACGGCGAAGTTAATAGTCTCCGTGCTGGTGTCGCGTGGCTGGTGTCGCGTGGTTTCTCGGGTGACTCTGCCAGAGTAGAGACAAAGGCGATGCGACCACTCCAGGGTCCCCATCTCACGCCACCGCAGCGCAACCCGGGAATGGCAGTTAACTTTTTTTATATTCTTGAGATGTAAAGAGACAGTGTATGTTTAGTGTCACATCCCAGATGAAGTTCCCACACCCGGATCATGTTGTCTCCAGACACCACCGCTAGCCAGTTAGTATCGTATTTTTTCATGCAGCGAGATGCTAATTGCCCTGACCGTCTCATCTTCCTGAACGTGGTTGTCGTCCAGACAAACAAACCACGGGCTGATGATTCTGATACCCGCTGATATTATTCAAGAAACTCTGCAGGGTCTCACCGCTTGACACGTTCCAGATGTGGATCCACATCGATAAACCCATTCTCATGCCCAGACACAAAAATGTTCCCACCTTGCGACGAATCTAAAGAGTTGGCTATGCTGTTCACCTTGTCAAACTGGCGTACATTATACGCACAGTTCATGTCCCACAGCACGATATTCTTCTTCCGAGAAGCCCCGTGAGTTGTCAACACCTGCGACCCAGTGCTGGTCGGTGTGATTGACTTCACGTACCGCTGCTGCGACTTTACGAACCGCTGCTGCGTTCGAGCTTCCGCAGTCACCATCTGTATCAACTCATCACCTTCGCTCCAAACATGCCCAAATAATAGCCGTTTATACGTTACCCATACGATACAGTCTTTCTTCGGAGTGAGAGTCAAAAGACTGATAAGTTTGCCGACATCCTCCTTCTGCATAATAATTTCCCCACTCTGTAAATCCCACACTTGGATACAATACACTTTCTGTGGCCTCTGGCTACTCGACTTGCTTGCATGGTATGGCCAGTTTCACGTCCGTCCTCGGTTGATGGAAAACAACAAACATTAGGGCGCAGCCATGACCTCGGAGCGTATAGTTCGAAGCTATGAAGTAAATCCGCGAAGATTGGTAATTGTCGTTTGAACTCAATCACGCGTCCCAACAGGTGAGTAGCGAGGTGCGTCAACAGCCCCTTAAACAGTGTGCCGTTTCATTTTTCTTCCCTGTTCTTGACGCCTTTGTTGTCCGATATTTTATTCGCTTCTATGCGCATACTTGGAAGTAAACGAACTCGAACGTGCGCGAGATCCTCCGGACATCCAGAACCAGTCCGCGAAGCTCCAACAAGCGGCACTGAGCGAGAACAGAAGGCAAGGGGTGATACAATTTTGTATTCCTCCTCACCCATCCGGAACGGTTAAGCGTGTCGGGTGGGTGTGGCGGACGTTTTATGCAGGGTAACTGCGGGCAGCGCGAAATACGTCGTACAGCGAAATACGTCGTACAGCTAATGACTCATGAACAGTACGCTGCGGGACCCTGTCGGAGCATCGACACTGCAGCGGAAGCTGGTCGGAATCCCAATCAGGATCCGCATGAGTACTCATGTAGGGCACGGACATCCCGTGCTGGTCGGATGCCGCGCTAGCACAAGGTGCCCCGATAATTAAGTACGTACGCCTCTGCACGGCGCTCCGTTCGGCGTACATTCCAAGAAGAACAATGGTTCATCTTGGATGCTGCGGGATATGGCAGTTCATGTCATTTGTGTGTGACGTGACAGGAGCAACGTCTATTTGCGCGCATGTCACACACAGCGGACACAGTGCAGGAGCTAGCGAGTCGCGGGAGGCCTGATTGAGGCACTGAAACCAGTCCGCCCAATGAACCAGTCCGCCCAATGAAAATATTGCACACCAATAAATTGTTATCAATATCGAATTTTAGGTTTTTTGGAACAGGCACTAGAATTGGCGAAATCAGCCCGGGATTTTTATTGGTGCTTCCCAGCTATAATAGCTTCTCTGACGTAATACTTTTCCCAGGCGAAAAAGGCATACGCGCTCCCCCCTTTTTTCAGACCTGACTTCTGGTATCAATATCAAATTATAGGTCTGCGGAAATGGGCTTTTGCGCACGCCATGCACCGGGTCTGCGCCCATCCCGTTCCCCACACATTCCCTTCCCCACAACGCGTTCCGTGCCGTCAACCACACCTCAAGCTCGACGAATCCCGATCCCCAACCCGCGTCACGATCGGATCCGTCGCCTACGCTTCACCCAACCGCTTGGCGCCGTTCTGCGTGTCCCCCGCGCCCACAGCGCGCAACGGCCACCCCGCGCCCGAAGGTGCGTCAGCCGCGCGCCGTCGGTCGTTGTTGACACGATCACGTCCTCTCCCAGCAGATTCAGAATCAGACGTGACGTGAATGCGAGTGCGTCGTCTTGCAGCAGTCGCGACCCTTCGTCCACACCGCCCAGCTGGGAATCGACGCCGCCGCGCCTCCAACATACCCACGGCCCGCAACATGGCGGGCGTGGCCTCATGATGCACATGGTACCCCATGCGGTACCGGGTTACAGCTGAACAGTACCGTCCGCCTCGTGCTGCAGTGCCACCCCGGGTGTGCTGCTCCGCGCATCGCTCGCACCCACATCCAGCGCCAGAGCAGCCTGCCGCAGCGCCTCAGCGTCGAACGCGGCCTCTGTCCGTCACGCACGGCTCAAGCACGACGACGCAGAGTACCCCTGGCGCCCGACAGCGCATCGGCCGCGCCCACTGCCCGCGACTAGCTTCAACACACCGTCAGCGTTCGCTGAGCCGCGCTCGGCTGAAGATGGAAGACCCACACGGCCGCCCGCACGCGAAGGTGCGTCAGACGAGCGCCGTCGGTCGTTGTTTCCACGCTCACGCTCTTATCCTCTCCGTCTTAATCAGACGTGAACACGAGGGGGTCTTCTCGTAGCAGTCGCGACCCGTCGTCCATACCGCCCAGCCGGGGCCGTCGCGGCGCGGCCGTGCCCACAAGATGCGCATGTTGCCGCAGCTGACCGCGGCTGAACCAACCCGTCCGCCTCGTGATGCAGTACCACCCCTGGCCTCCCGCTCCGCGCATCGCTCGCGCGCACGTCCAGCGCCAGAGTTGCGTGCCGCGGCGCCTCCGTCTCGAGCTTGGCCTCTGGCCGCGCAATGAATTGAATGTGCCATCGGCCGAGTACGCATTGAGTGCGTACTCCACCATGCGGAGCTCCCACCTCGGCGTGTGCAGAATGCGCCCCGTAAGTATGCCGCACGTGCCGTCCAGGAAAGCATGCAGACAATGCACGACTGAGGGTCTCGCAGGTCGTTGGCGACGGGCATGTTGTCGCGCAGCGTGTTGGTGAACCACTCCCGCAGGTTCAGCACCTGGTGTGCCTTGAGCGCCGGCCGCAAGTTGTTCAACCGGTCTGGTGGCCGGCCACCACATCATGGATGCCGCGCAAAACGGGACGCGTCTAAACGCACTTGACGCCTTGCCGCCCCGTCGTGTACCAGAGCTCGCCCGCCTTAACTCAACAAGAATACATACGACGACGTGAAGAGGTACACTACTGTTCACGCCAAGTTTCACTCACTACGAGAAGGTACACTACAGTAAGTTTTTCTATCAATGAACAATGCTGTAAAGTTAGTTGATGTCCCGTCAATAGCCCTCGAATCAGTTTGATGTTCCGCTATTTTCCAATGAACGGCAGGGGAAGAGAAGGGAAGGGATCTTCCCTGTTCTGCAAGCATCTTGATAAGGCGTGCAGGGGTTGAATTGGAGGAACTGTAAAAGGATGTTCTCAGGAGATGTGGAGAACCATTCTGAGTAGGAAGAGAGGAAAATTCCAATACCTGTTCCAATAGATGCAGCCGGATGTTATTATCGTATTATGGAACGGAGCAGAAGTAGTTCAATCCTGCTTGCAATGGGCTTTCTCATTGTACTAATGCAAAACAGACAAGTGTACTGAGATATGTAGTTAGGGTAAACATTTCTTTACACCGTACGACGACAAACTGCAATGTGTAAAGTATTCTGTTGAGGGGAAGGCCGGCTCTCTCGACGTCTCCTCGAACTAGCCCTTCTCAACCTCCTCCGCTTGCAACGAAGTTGTCTGTCAGTACTTCGTACCGCTCGCTATGACCAAGAAGACGGAATCCCCCCCTGGGAAAGGTGGTTCTAGCCCGTCAAGGCGGATGTCGCGAATGGCAGCGTCCCGTGTGACTCCCAGGAATCAAGCTGGCAGTTCCGCCGCTGCAGGAGGAAGTCTGCCTTCGTCGAATCGAGGTGAATCTCTGCGTACGAAGCGACACAGACTTGGCTCCAGCGGAATGCAATCGTTGCGGAGGCGGAGCACTCCAAGTGCTGTGAAGGGCTCTGGTGCTGATAAGGATCAGGCGGTAACTGCGCTGCGCGATGGTGATGCCCCAATGGAAACCGGGTCTGGTCAAGAAACTGCTGATGATAAACTGGATGGCGCTGAGCCATTTGTGACAGCAGAGAACGGCAACCGGAGCGATGCTAAGGTCACGGTGGGAGGAGTCACAGAAAAGCTGAGCAAGGGAGCAAAGGGCGCGCATCGGAAGCAGAAGAACAACGGAGCAAACGGCACGCTTCGGAAGCAGTTGCAATCGAAGGGCAAACCGGGGAAGCCCAGAATGAGCAAGAGCAGGAATGATTCTGATGGGCAGCAGAAGGACGATGAAGCCGATGGGACGACCCAGACGGATGCGCAGCAGAAGGACGATGAAGCCGATGGGACGACCCAGATGGATGCGCAGCAGAAGGACGATGAAGCCGACGGGACGACCGCTCGTCGTACCCAGACGGATGCGCAGCAGAAGGACGATGAAGCTGATGGGACGACCCAGACGGAAAGAGAACGTGAGAGGCAACTGGATGGCAAACGTGGACAGGAGGAAGGACAAGTCGTAGTAGGTGGTTTGCGGACGAGGAGGGAAGCCGAAGCTGGTGTCGTACGAGGCAGTTCTCCCGTCAAGGACCCGGATGCTGCAGCGCGCACCATGACGTACATTCCGCCACCAAGTCTGCGAAACAAGGCGAGGGAGACTCGCACCAGGATGAGCAGTGGTGAAAGGAGAGGAGGCATTGGTGCACAAGCCGAATCTGTCAGAGCCGCGGGGGAAGACGAAGTGGATGTTCCCGATGATGTCGACGTCGTCGACCAGGCAGAAGAGCACGATGGCAGTGAAGACGAAGAGGACGATGCAGAGGCAGAAGACCCTGCCTATGAAGCGCAACACGATGCAGATGGCGACATGGATCTTGAGGACGACAGTGACGGTGACGCCGATGTCGAGTCAGGTGGCATTGCGGATAGTTCACAGTCGGACGAAGAGATGGATGAGGACATCTCAAGTGAAGAAGAACGAAGACAGCCAAAGTCGAAGCGTTGGACGTACAAGCGGGTGAAGGGGACAAATGAAGTCACTAAACCCCGTCGACCTCGTCGTCATAAGTTTGAGTACATGAAGGGCGCCACTGAAGAGGACTTCGACGGCATGCAGTGCTGTGCAAGGCGAAAGTGTTTCTTAAACATTAACAAGAAGCACTTGGCAAGCAAAGTGCGCCGTGTCATGAAGATGGACACGTCGCAGCGTAAGATGGCGCTGAAGCAAATGTTGAAGGAAGGAAACGTGTTTGTATTTGATGGTCGTGGAGTCTGCTCTCAGTTTCTCGTCAAGGCCTTTCGTTTTTCGAGAGATCTACAGTCTGTAGTGAAGGGGACAGCTCGTTCGTATGCTGCACCGAGTCGAGTCAAACGTCAGGAATCTCAGTCCAGCCGGTACTCTAAGGGCAGGGATGACATTATTTGCTTCTTGGAACGCCTCGCGGAGGATACGGCAAACGATATGCCCGACAGCGACGAAAAGCACCTCCCATTTTACGACAAGGGCCAGGTCTATGACATCTTTACTGAGCAATACAAGAGACTGAACTCAGGATCGCCTCCGCAGATATCCTACTTCTACTCGATCTGGAGTCAGGATGTGGCACACGTCAAGATTCGAACGTGGACACGGTTCACGAAGTGCGGCACATGTGAAACCTTCAAGAGAGCTTTGGCTGCAGCTTCGTCAACTGGTTCGAACACCACTGTTGTTCGCGCGGAATACAAACAGCACACAGACATGATGTCACGCGAACGGCGGTCCTACCAGATGAGGAAGGAAAAGGCAATCTTGAAACCAACGGAGTTTATGTCTATAATCATTGATGGCGCGGACCAGTCTGCCTTCGGCCTCCCCCATTTCGTCGTCTCTACCAAGGACACACGCGGTCATTCGATCAAAGTCAAACTAATCGGTATTCTCGACCACGGAGAACCGAACAATCTCTACCTTTACACTATGACCGACGAATTTGAGACCGGCGCGAACCACATCGTGGAAGCACTCCACAGGTTCTTCAACACGAGACGTACAGTGCGCCCCCTTCCCAATGTCCTTTTCGTCCAGATGGACAATTGCACCCGGGAAAATAAGAACAGGTATCTCTTCGCATACCTCGAGTGCCTCGTTCTGTGGGGCGTCTTCACCGAAGTTAGGGCTAGTTTTCTTCCAATCGGCCATACTCACGCCGATATAGACCAGGTTTTCAGCTGCACTTCTAAGCGCCTCCGCACTCATGATGCAGTCACAATCGAAGACCTGCACAACCAACTTCGAATGTCGTTTACCCCGCGTCCGTCCGTGTCGTCCATTAGGCACATGGCCAACTTCTCAGGCCTCTGCAAGGAAGAGAAAGTGTTGAGGAATGTGCCAGCGTTCTCACACTTCAGGTTCTTCAGGTTCTGCAGTACGCAGATCCCCTCTAAGACGCAAGGGGAAGGGGCAGCAGAGGGCTCAGTAGTCGGCCGGGTGGAGTTCGACAGCCAAACCACGTGCACTGTCAAGGTGTCTGACAAGGATGGATGGGAACCACTGTTTGGGGCCGGTGATCGTGGGAGAGGTTTCATTTCGCACCTCCCCCTTCTCGAGAGGACCCCAGATACTGCCCTTGTCTGCCCAACGGACAAAGATGAAGTGCTGAAGCGACTGAGATCGGAGGAAGTGCGCATAGGCAGCAGACCGAAGCTTTCGGCTCTACACGACCTTGTCCAGCACATATACAGCACACGACAGGATCCGTTTCATTGGGATCTCTCTGAAACGGTGGAGAACACCCAGCGCGCTTCCCTGGAGGTCGACCGAAGCGATGATGAAGATTTGCGTGACAATAATGCAGTCCATGAACGCCAACAGCATATCACACAACCGAACGCAGTGGAAGGCGTTGCCGCCGAGCTGGACTACGACCTCAACACAATGCTGGCGGTTTACTATGAAGGTGCAAGCGGTGATAGCCCATTCTGGATTGGGAAGATTTCCGACGTCAAAAAGGGGACGGATGGAAACGTGACGGCCATTTCTGTCCACTGGTACGAGCTAAGCGGTCAGGGATCGGTGTTCCAAGGACCTTATTACCCTTCGTACCATGCCGCAACGGCGAAGAGGAAGAAGGCACCCTGGAAAGATGACATAGACCCTGGCAGTGTTTTGATGTCCTTCCCATCGTTAACGAAGCGGCATGCCATACCTGCCCAGGTCAGCAAGAAGTTGCGTTCTTCCACTGTTGGTTGATGTCTCTTGATAGTTTTCTCTCCTGCCTTTAGTCCTTGTCTGCCGTCCTGTCTTAGATTCTATGCATTGCACGCTGCTCCGTCGTAGGGTTCAGTAGGGTTCATGTTAAAAAAGCACAGCAACAGCGACCGAGGCGAAGCGGCGGCGAACACTTTGACATTTACCAAACGCGACCATAGACGCGCGAACGGGAAGGCAGGGCGGCGCGACGCACAGCCTCCAGCGATGTGCACGGCTGTGGAACCAGACGCATTGAGAGGAAGAGTGCAGGAATGCACAGTGGCGCCCATATAGACTTATGCAGGGGCGGCGCACAGCGCGGCATCGCCGCAGAGACGGACCTATTGGCAGCTCATAGACACGAGAGTGGCAGGTGGCGTGGCGGCTCCTGTACACACCAAGGGTCGCAAGAAGTGACGCGGCGGCGCCGCAGCCGTGACGCGCAGGGCGGAGACCCAGCGCGGCGCAGCTGACGCAACGGCACGAGAGCCGACGTGGCAGGGTGCGATCGCGAGCGCGCAGTGGATGATTAGCGAGCGCGACACCACGGGCGCAGGTCACAAGAAAAGAGCGCCAACGCGACACGAGCGGGACTTTTACCAGACGGAGACAGAGCCGCCGTTGGCAACGGCGAGGCCCGGTTTGCAAGACGGGCACAAGCTTGGACGCGACGTCCAAGCAACCGACTCGAGACGGCGTAGGCCGACAAGTCACCTGAGGGAGGACCCAGGCACGCGATGATGTGTCGACCACAAAGACGCGGCGACACGGCCACGCGCAGCGCACGGAGCAGCGCCGACACGCGCCACTTGAGCGAGTCGGCGTGCGAACGGACATGGGCAGAGGCCCAACACTTGGGGAGCGCCAATGTGGCGCCGATGCGCGACTTGTACGCCAACGCGGCACGGCGCCGGAGACGGCGGGTGCGCTCACAGCTACGTCCACTCAGATGCACGAGGGCGACAAGTGGCCCGCCGCGAAAAAAAGCACGGTTGCCAGCGCGAAGAAGCTGTCTTGGGTCGACGTGATCGAGTGCGGCGTTAAAGTGGTCTGGATCTGGAGGCTCTGGAGGCGTGGTCGAGTCCGCCGTGGAAGGGAGAACGGGTCTGTGGTGTACACAGAAAGGCGAGCAAGAGGTCCCTGGCGTGTGTTCATACGAAGTAACTCACTTTTCTGTAATGTAATTTATCTCCAGTACATTACAGAGTACGGAACGGAGAAGTACTGCTACCTGTAATGGAAACAAACGGTGGACCGCTGACGTCCACAGGTTCCACGGCGGTATCCTCACAGGATACGTTCCCTGCCGGGCCTCCTGTCAGGAGGAGACGAACCGCCTAGCGAGACGCACCTGTAAAAGGCGTTTTACAGGTGCCGATACAGTGTATACTCGTATGAGTACTCAGTATGGTGCTGTACCGTGTCGGTACCTCTGTAGAAGTACATCCAGAAGACGTCATATCCAATCTTGTGTGGACCTATACAACTGAGTAAATCAAATCGTGTTGTGGATCAGGGAAAACCATCACGACCAACGCTGTGGCTCATTTACTTGATGCTACCTAGCGTTGCCGGACTCCAGTACCTCATCAACCACCAACTGCCCATTCCTCAACACCCTTCCCTCCTCGAGGACCTCCTCCTCCACCCAAGTCCATTCAGAGCTCATTTGCGTAGGCCCCTGTAAGTGATCGGTCCGGCGGTGGATCAAGCCGTTGCTCGACGGGTTCACAGCACGAGAGGCGTCGCGAGAATTGTATCCCGGCCTGTCTTGCGGGCGAGTACATTTCGTCCTTGCCATTGAGGCGGACGGGTTGACGGGGTAGGCGACGTGAGGGATGTTGAAGGAATGTTGGAGGATCAGAAGGTGGCCGCGGTGGGTTACAAGGCAGGATTTCATTCAGTGCTTCAGTGATTATTACTAACGTGCTTGAGGTCGGCGCGTAGCATCACTTGCGGACTGCTGGACTGCTGCAGCAGTCGCTTGAAACTACCGGCGGCAAAGCAGGCAACATGGCCAAGGAAGTGTCCACTGCGGCGTGGCCCATCCGTCGACAACTTGTGCTTTATCGCCCCTCTGCATGCCCTCTCCTACATTGATCCCTAACAGCCACAACCGCGATCGCACCTCCCTCAGTCCGATCTCTCTCCACCTTTCGTCCTTGATCGCACCCCCATCAGCCCGCCCTCCGTCCAGCTTCCCTCCGCCTTCTGGTCGCTCTCCCGCCGATCTTCCCTGCCTTCCGCTCCCCGTACCACCACACGAAATGAGTTCAACCTCCGCTCAAGATAAGATGGTCACCGCGGATGAGGCCGGGTGCCCCGTGTATCCTCCCTCGACGGATGAGGTGTCGTCGGATATCATGCCGGTCCTCCAGCGCGTGTTCGTGCACGTGGAAGAGACCAGCTTCCTCTGTGCCACAGGCGACACTGCCAACGACAGGATCAAGATAGTGCGCACCGAAACGGCGGACACAGAGCTCACTGTGGTGGACCCGTCCGGGGACGTCGTGGACCTCACCCTCGAGGACGACGAGGTCACGGTCGTCTCCCCGCATATCCCGCAAGGCCCGGCGCCGGTCCTCGTGCCCCTGAATGGACGCAAGCGTCGCAAAAGGAGCAACTGGTCTATGAAGAAGAAGAAGATGGTGCACTACCGTCCGCAAGGTCGCCTGCGCACGCAACCGGGCAACCGTGGCGACGGTACTGAGTCGCAGACGTCGGACAAGTACTGCGAAGAGTAAGTGGGGATGACGGGAGCGTAGACTACCAAGGCTACAGTAAACATGACCACGCCAGGACGGTAATACATGCAGCGGTACCGAGATGAATAGGCAGCGACGGTGGTATGGGGAGGGGTAGATGGAATAGGAGGCGGCCGCGAACGCGCGACACCGACCTGCGACAAGACGTCAGTTGCGGGCAACGGCTTGCAAACGGAACGTTAGTGCGGTTGTGCGGTTGCGGGGGCTTCTAGACGGGGTACGCGGGAGGGCGCGGAACACGACGAAGTGGTGCAGAGCGGGCGAGCGCTCAACAAGAGGAGGGGTAGCAGCGATGGCGGGCGGGCGACATGATGACGGCGTACAGCAGTTGTGGATCGCACTGCACTTGACGAAGGCTCACGAGGCTGGGGGCGTGGAACAGGAGATCGCACGGCACTTGACGAGGGCGCACGAGGCGCACGGCTCGGGATACGACGACGTGGCGCACAGCAGGCGAGCGCACAACACGAGGACGGGTCGCAGCGCGGGCGGGCGGGCGGGTGGCACGATGGCGGGGTACAGCGCGGGCGGGTGCTTCAGTTGTGGATCGCACGGCACGTGACGAAGGCAAACGACGATGAAGACTTGCGGATTGCGCACGAGGCTGGGGCGCGGAACAGTAGAACGCGGTACAACGCGGGCGGGTGGGCGACACGAAGACGGGGCGCGGCGGGCGTGGGCGTGACTCCTGAGAAGCGAGCGGAACTTGACGAGCGGGTGGAACGTGAGTGTGGCGCACGACGTCGGCCGGCGCGCGAAAGGAGATATCGGCGCAGCTGTCGGCGCAGTGCGGGCGGGTGGGCGACACTACGACGGGGAGCAGCTGGCGCGGCAATGGCGAGACGATGACGGTGCGCTTCGCGGGCGGGCGGACGCGAAGAGGACGGGGTACAGCCCGATCTGGCGTGGCACTTGAGAACGCAGATGTCGGCGCAACGCGGGTGGGTGGTCGACACGAGGACGGGGCGCAGCGGGTGCGGCAAGGGCGAGACGAGGACGGGGTACAGCGCGGGCGGGCGTGGTAGTTGAGGAGCGCGCGACCGCAGTCCGGCACAGGAAAGGAGAATGCGGTGCAACACGGGCGGGCGCGCGAGACGAGGACGGGGCCGCGCGCGCGCGCGCGCGGAACTTGAGAACGGCACACGACTCGGACGGGCGTTGGATAGGGGTCGGCGGCACGGCGCGGGCTGGGAAGCGGCATTTAACGATGGCGCACGACGGGAGCAGGCGCGCCGCACTTGACAATGGCGCGCAGCGCCGGCGAGCGCGCAAGCGGGCGACACCAGGAGGGGGGGCGCGGGCAAGGCAAGGCGGTGCAAACACACGTACATGATGCATGAGGTGGACGCGTCGCCGGGGCACATGGCACTGTGGGCTGAGCAGGAGGGTGGTGGGCGCGCCGATATTTTTCATGAGGAGCGCAGCAAGGGGCACTCAGAGGCGCCCCCACGCACGACGGGCTGCATTGTATAATTCAAATCGGAATATTCTAGAATATTTTTGAGATTTATAAAATTGCGCCGACGTTTTAATTTTTCGACCAAATTTCCAGGTCCTGCACACGGGAATTTCTATCTCGTGTTTCTATGGGCCGATTGTTGCGTTCTCAACGCCAATCTATTCTTATAGCCCTCCTGCGTGGAACCGTGTAACTTTAATAGGAATCAGAAACATTTTGAAAAATTCTGATAAAATAATAATATTCTGTACCGGTAGAAATCCGTGTTTAATGAAGGAGGTATATATGAAGCCCCCGTCGACGTCACACGGGGACGCCATTAGAATTCAATGATGACTGCATTCAATTCATGTATTTTTACATTAAAAGTTGAGTGTAAACGTCCCCCGTCAAAGTCACACAGGACTTCACTGGCGCTTGATATGCTATGCATCACAAAGGGATGGCTAGTTGGCCGAAACTTGAACAAGTCGGCCACGGCGTGAGATTCTGTAAGTGCTCATCATTTTTCAAAACAAAACGCTAACCTTTACTTTGGAACCAACTTATCCGACACAGATATCAAGAGCATTTGTTCAATATATCCCGCCACACAACACTGCTGCCATCCCCGACTATGAAGAACTGGTCCTGAGCGCGCGTGCACATGACATACATGTTTCGAAGGTCGTGAAGTAGACCTCCAGCACCATGTCCCTGGTGTTCCGGGCGCATGCGACGATTTTGACACAGCTAAAGATAACAACAGGTGCGTCGCAGCCCGCTACAGAAGCAACCGTCTGCACTCTGATTTGGTAAGTGGTAGTGGCAGACGATGCTTTCTGCATCTCGAGCAGGGTTTCTTGAAGAACTTTCTCTTGGCGGTTGTAGACGGTCAGCACGAGGATATCCGACGGTTCGTACGATCCATCTCGAAGAAGAATATTAACCATGTCCGAGATGAAGAAGGCCTCCACTTGAGATGCTTCTGGATTTGCGTCAACTGCTGAACCGCTGCTTGGGCTAGTCTCTGCGTCTGTGCATGGATGAAAGAATCGCAGATTAAACTTCAGAGCACTTGCATCCAGCCTGCCGCATGTTTGAGGGGTCCAGTTCGCTACGTGAATTCCTATGTGTTTCCTGTTCTTCTGTGGCTTGTTTGCAGCTGAGGTCTTAACTGCTCTTCCGGAAACTTCGTTCGATAACTGCGAAATCATGGGATGCATGCGGTACTGCGTGTCAAGCGTAACAACCCTGCAACAATTAGGCCCATTCAGGCGGCTGCTCTCCCCCCTCGCCATTCGCTCAAACCAAGAGGCGCGAAACACGTCAGAAAGAATATTGCGAGGACCATGCAGGATGGGGGCTTGTTGCAGCGGGTCGCCGTAGAATATAAACTGCGGGTACGGTCCTCGCGGTTGCGGTGCACGTTCCCCAATAGTTGCACAACTTCGACGTCAGCTGCTTGTGAGGATTCGTCCACGAGCACAAAGGAGAAATTCTTTGTATCGGTTTGCTGTTCGTCGAATATGCGCCACATAGAACCGAAAGTTGTCAGCGTGATATGACCAATATCCTTCTGCGTTGTGAGCACGGTCTATCCGAACAGTTCCGTCTTCCTAGCCAAATTCTCTTCTGCAAGTTAGCTTCTTCCGCCATGCTCGGCGTTTTGAGGTAGCATTCGCCTGAGATGAGGAAAAACGCGCTGGACGCTATCAGAAGGACCAATCGGCAATAATGCAATCCCTAACATCAACTTCTGTTCAATGACGTCTATGGCAATGTTTGTTTTCGCGATAATGAGTACATTGAATTCATCCTGCCTTCTCTTCAGTGCTCTCGTTGCTTTCGCTGTCATTCCAGACTCGTTGATTTCCAATCTGGTCCGTTCCTTGTCCCTAATGAGGGTTCGCATGGCAGGCTCGTTCTTGAGAGACGCGACTGTATGTATGAGCGTCTCTGTCTTCCCTGTTCCAGCAGGGCCGATGAAACAGACCACGCCCGTCTTCATCTCTACCTCCAAGCTCTTCTCCAAACCCTTCACAGTTGCGTGCATGACGGCTTCGGCTTAACTCCGGTTCAGTGGTCGGAATTCATTGTGGATGGACCGGTTCGGTGCGTCATCCTCTTTGTGCAGCGCCCGAACGTACTCGGCGGAACCAACTCGAAGTTTAGTTCCAGCTGCTGCGCGCACGTGCGGTGAGGTAGGGTGAAGTACATCATCAATTCGGACGTCGACAATGGTGGAAGGGTCCTGTGTGACATTCCCAAGGAACATTGAGTGCATTGATTTGGGAAGGTGGAGGAGTACATCGCAGCCCCAGCACCCCGAAGCACGTTCCCCACATATCCCACAGGCTTCAATTGACCATAGCCATTGGCCGAATCAACAACCCTCGGATTGAAGGCACGAATCTTGCCGAGGTACATCACTTCTAGATTGAAAACCAAACCTTCTCTCTCAGATTGAACCCATTGCAAATTGGAGCAAATACTCAATACCCGGCCCAGGGGGCGGAAAGATCCCTGAGTCTGTATGAAGTAGTCAATGGCGACGACCTCCAAATATCGAACTTTCCAATTATGGTCCTGCGCTTGGTTCTTTCGTGCGAGATCCCCACCAAAGCAGTTCGTGCCACCAACTTGGAATTCAGACATCAATTGGAAAACGATATCCCCGTACAAATTGTTCTGCATGGGCTGCGTGGTGTGTGGTTCCGTCCACAGTCCTGGTCTTTCATGACAGGATTTCAGTTCCACGAGCGTCTGGAAGATGATAGTCGTCAACAGCAATTGCCTGTACTGTTCCCATGAATGATATCCTGTCTGAAACCATTCATCCTTGATTTCATGAATGTCTCCTCCGTAGATGAAGTTCTTTTGTGCCCATTGCGTGAGGTTAACATTCGACCCCTCATTGAACATGTCCCGAACTCCCCATTGCTGGACGAAAACACTGGCTTCCGTGATGGAAGATGTGGATAAACCTTCCACGGAGACCGGGATGTATTCGTGCATTGTTATTGCAGGATCGACCTGGCCTTCACTCGCATTAGTTGCAGCACCAGCTTGTGGATTGCTTTGATTGGGTTCACTGCGTGATGCCACACGGGGACCCTCGCTTTGAATGGGTTCACTGTGTGATGTCAGACGAGTACCCTCATGAACGCCGTCACCTCGAACTGTGGCCTGCTGAACCTCGTCTTCCTTGTCCCTTTCAACCTGTTCTGGTGTTGGGCGAACGGGATCACTTTGCAAACGGCTGACTGTGGCTGACGGGGTTTCCACTGGCGAAGCAGCACTTGGCCCATTTTCCAAGCCAGGAGTTGTCTGCGGAATGCGTTCATATGTCTTTCGAGACTTTTCCTCTGTGTGCCTCGACGAGTCTAGAACGTTACTGTGATCATCGGCAGCGCTGGTCTTCCTTCGCTTCAAACAGGGTTCTGTGCCATCTTCGTCGTCCTCGACCGGGACAGCCCTCGTCTTCGTTCTGGGCTGTTCAGAATTTCCCCGTGCACGAGATTCCTTCTCAGGCTCTCCTTCCGGACTGGAAACACCACTTTCACAACTGCTTTCAAGCACTGATGATTTTCTTCGGAGCTGAACAGGTACAACTGTCATGGAAAGCACGTCAATAAGTTTGGCAGGTTCATCATCGGGTCTTGGAAGTGGTTGGGCCCCAGCGAGTTTGGTCTTTCCACCGAAACCGGGTTCGGACTCTCGGATATTGATTTCCTCTTCGCCATGGTGCTGGTAGGTTCTTCGTGGTCTTCACTGGCCTTGCCCGACAAAGATTTTTGTGAATCGCTGTTCTTGCGTATAGCCTCGTTCCGCACGCCACTTCCTTGGTCTACAAGAATATCAACATCCGCCGGATGTTCAATCGCTGGTTGTACATGAACATCAGCGCCGGCCTTGGGCGGTTCTAAAATCATATCAACATCCGCCGGATGTTCAATCGCTGGTGCTGCATGAACTTCTGCGCCGGCCTTGGCCGGTATAATAATTCCTTTCTCATGCTCTTCAGCCAATGGAGTTTCTGGGATTGGAGGTTGAGGTAGAACAACTTCTTCGTTTCCTGTAAGATCATCAGGCATAGCAGGGCCTGTTTCTGTTCCATCGTCCCGAGGTGTACCATCTGCAGCAGGTTCACATGTTTGGTCAAAAAGAATAGCTTCCCGTTCCCTTTCGCCGGTATCGACTGGTGCAGGAACCTGGCTTATTTTCGGGAAGACGAAGTCGGGCGGAACCCCTCGTAGGCACGTGGGACACACTCGTTCTATACTGCACGCGGGAACCGTGTTCTGCGCGACAACCGGTGTCGGACGTACCCCCTCAGTTGGCGCGGGTACCACTTCAGGTGTCGTGGGTATCCTGCCAGCATCACTTGCAAGTCCATTACCATCTGAGGCTACCACAGTCATGCTCCGAGTTTGTCTCCTGTGACCAGTCGTTGGCGTATCACGAACACTGCTGTCCGAAGTATCAGATGAATTACTTGGAGGAGCCAAGTTCGAAGGAGCAACATTTCCCGGTTCATTGCTGACATCGGCGGGTGATAGGCTAACCTCAGTGATGAGCTTAGGGAATGACCCGGGCCTATCCAGGCGGTAGTGTTCTTTGTGTGACGCGTAGAACTGTACACCTTTGTTTGCGACCTCGTCTTTTCCAGCTCTGTGCGACTCACGTTGCTCGCTCGAGACGTCGTTGGAGGTAGCGTTCACGCATGACCAGAATTTCTTCAAGAAGTTCTTCATAGCATTTGAAAAGTCTCGAGACCATTCTTCTTGGACATCATCCCAAGTCATCGCACCGCCACGCACAAGAACATGAATGACAAGTGAAACGAACTCAGCCGTGAATTGGGGCTTATCGCCTTCGGAAGAACACAAAAACAAGTCGTATGTGTCCCCCATGGCCGTCATATGGCCTGATTTGAGTAGCTCCCTGTTCCTGCGAGTAGGAGCTGCGTTCAATATATGCTCCTCATCACATCCGTCGAGCTTACGGAGTGCTCTCTTCTGTGCGACGTTCATGACCATATATATGATACGCTGCACTATACCGTCATGGATGAAGTCAATCAACTTCTCCGGTGTGGTACAGTTCAAGCTTCGCGCAGTACCGGTTGCCGGAGGGGCCTTGCAGTAATTGAGGATGGCCGCTGGAGGGCGTGGTGAAGCACGTGACGAGTCTATGTCGAAGACAGACGCCAGATGTGAAAGCCAGTTAAGAATGTGAATTAACAAACTCAGAAGCCATGCCCGTCCACCTTGTTCTGTCATCCATTGAAAATCGAAGTCGACCAGGTTCCTCTGATTCATTTTCTCTTTTCCAACGCTTACGATTTGTTCGTCAGACATCCATGACCCGAGGCGAAGGGTGAGGGGGTGCATCGCGATGGGTGCCTTCTGTTCTGGTTTGTTTCGCAAAGCAGAACGCAAAACTAGAAAACCTCGCACCTCCGCAGTGATTCCGCTGTTGTAGAAGCGCAGGGTACATATAAAATTCGGATTCTTCAGCATCAACGCCCGCTGCGCAATGCGAGAAGCGGTGTTTGCCGAGCAAGATCCTTCGCCATCCAAGATTATGGAGAACGGGTGACCGGGTGCCTTGCCTCGGATGAACTGCTGAGCCTTGTTCACTGCCCACTCCCTCCACTTCTTGGCGTAGGCCGCCATTCCGTTCCGACCGGTCGGTGGTCTCAACGAAGAAACATAACTCCAAACAGCTTCGATAACTTGAGAACAGTGCTTGTACGAGAGGGATGCTGGTACGCGGTGGTTCGACGTCGTGACACCTGTAACGCGGCGGGATGTTGATTTTCCTCTTCGTGGGGGCATGGCGGTAGGACCTTGACAATGCGAGCGCCGGATGGCAGCAATTGGATCGGGAGGGTTGCAGTCGAGAACAGGTATGGAGGATGGGGTCACTTGTTTTCTTCACGCATGCACCTGAAACAAATGACGTGGTGCTTTCTGATACGAATAAGATTTGGGGACGGGGGTGTGATGATGGATGGGGAAGAGTACTGTCGTCGGAAACGAGAAAGGTGCCGGGTTTGAGAGGTGCTTAACGCAGGAGAGGTGGGAGGTGATGGAGTGGTCATGGAGCGGAGTGCGCGTGAAACTGGGTGCACCGCTTACTTCACTCGTTCAAGAAAGCAAGATTTAATTATAATATTTATGCATGGTCCTGTAAAGAAACAGAACTGAATAAGTAGGCCAGAAAAAGCGCAATTGTTGGCCTGTGTGACATTAACGAGGACCGTACCAAAATCGCCACCGTTAACGATCACACAATCCCGTATATATTTCGATTGAAACTGGGCTGTTTCAAACGCTGCCTTGTGCGGGCGCCTTGTGCGGCGCGTTGAGGGTACCAGGTCATTACACCAAAAATAGGAGTGTGCAATGGAGACATGCTGCTCATTGGTGCTAAATTCCGGGAGCCAATTAGCGGGTAAGAAAACAATAAAGAAGGTGCTCATTGGTGCTCTGGATGCTGGAAATCTTGAACGACTTTTCCAAATGGCGCTGATCATTTCGTACAAGCACTGAAAACAAGTTTGAATGGAACCGGCCTGCGAGGCGGGGGGGCTGAAGTACCTGACCTTGCCAATGAGAACAAGGCAAATGGAATTAGCCCTGTGATCATTGACGAAACGAAGGGTTTGATGGGCCCGTGCAGTGACCTGCCTTTCCTGGACAGGGGCGCAGTCGCCAACAGCCGAAAGCCGTTACCCCATGTCGGTCCAGTTTGCGCGCGCGTGCAGCCGTGTCCCGGGACACCAAAGTGTAGCCTTCCACTTGCGTTGAACGCCAACGGATCTTCAAGCTCCCCGCTGTGTTGGTCTTGCGATGTTTCGCTGACTTTGGTTGGTTTTTGTTTCTGTTGATCGTAGTCCATTCGGACTGTCCCCAGCAACTTTATTGGTACTTGTACTACTACAAAGGGAGAGTGCAATTACACGCGGAGACGCCGCCATAATCGTAGAAGAGAGAGAGAGAGTAGTTGACAATCATCACGGAGTAGCACTTGCAGTGCAAGGCATTTCCATTTCAGTGCAAATTATCAACGCACAAATTAATCCGCATCTCAGAGAGGCAAATGCACAGTATTTCGTCCTGTGTGAAATAGATGGGTGACTTGCATAACATCCTGTGTGACATAAACAGTGCACGCAAAAGAATTGCGAGGAAACATCTGATATGATTCGACACCCCAATTCCCATTTCCACTTCGTACCTTCAAGGTACTTCATGCTGAGGTGCCCGTCGCAGCTTGCCTGCGACTTGACCACTCACAGTTTTATTTTGCTCCATCCTGCATCCGCCTATTAATTTGAGCATTGCCGCCAAGAGCCCATTCCTTTTTTAGTGCCCCTGCTCTGTTCGCCTATTCACATATCACGCTTTTGTGAACCCCATGGCGGTACAGACTCCAAACCTGCAAGTGAGTAAGCTCCGTCGCCGGCGTCCCCTAGGCGAGCCCCCACCCTCTCGCTGCAGGCCGCGTACCGCGCCAACCCTATCCGTTATCGGATTCCCCACCGCAATCCCCTTGAAAGCCCGAAAACCGCCGCTTTCCCATGCACGCCCGCGCCCGTGAGCCATGCAGCACCCAAATGACATTATTGCAATGCACGTCGCAAGCCCTGTCAGAAGCTCATCGTCTACCCCATTGTACGCCTGTTTTTCTTCACTCCACACTCATTCCTATGCTGATGCGGGCTGCTACCAACCGCGTAATTGGTCACCTTCTCATACTGAACGCACGTGAAATGGCGGCCTCAAGTCTGGTGGAGCGATTCGCGCCATTTCAATGAGCTGTACACGTACCAAACGCTAGAGCCCTGCCGGTAAGCATGCCCGCGAACCGTCTGACGAGGTTCTCTGTGTTCCGCCGCCGTCCTTTATCGGTTTGAACCACCGATTCGGACTGCTACAGTGCCGCTGCCGTAAACGTTTTCCACCGTCCGCCGTCCTGTAACTTGGAGGTAAACGACAGCGGCGGCCGCTGAGTACTCTTTTTCACATGCGCCCGCCCTATACTCCATGTGTGAAATTGATCAGGTAGTCTCAACACTTGGTTTGTCCTGTGTGACATAAGACGTGATGGAGCTTAGAGGTTGTCACAATGCGAAAACAAGCATTCAATTGTTTACTTCATATACGTAATGGAATCAAAGACAATCTTCAAAAGTACTCTTCCTGAGGTGGGGTGGGCAAATCTCGCGAATGTAACACCGGCTCTGTATCCAGTACTTGCTGAGAAGAAGGTGTCCTGCTCAGCGAAGGGGCCCTGTTCCGCGGCAAATTGTCATCCCTTTCTGCCCCTGTCCCCTCATTTTCGACTCCAGCCGGAACGCCTTCGACAAATGCACTGTCCTGTGGTGTGAGTGCCTGACGCATGGTACCGGAAGGTGCGACGCCTTTGCGTCCTGAACCATTGCAACCGGTACCTGTCCACGTGCCCCATCAACATCGCCTTGGTATTCACTATCAGAGCTGACTTGGTGCACTCCACAGAACTATTCCCTCGCGGAGGCTTTGAAAGGCCCGACTTCAACTCCGGGTTTCTCCGAGACTAGAATAGTGCAGTCGGAAACCTGCCCAATCCAGCCACACACAAACTTCGAAAACGCAGCGGAAGTGAGGGCAATATACATCATCTTGTTTGGGGTGTACCTGTACGCGATTGTGTATTGCCGTAAGTCGTTTTGGAGAACTATCACTTCGTCGGTGTCCGATCCGAGTGAAATCTCATTGATTTCCAGAGATACCCCATCTTCAAGAAGGCGGATACCTCGTAGAAAAGTGACCCTGCATTTGTCCAACAATTGTTCGGCTGCAACCGGAAGTAAATCTTTGAATCGTTCTCGAAGTACAATTGTCTCCGCGCCTCCCTTCTTCACGCCGTGTAGCTTCCTGTCGAAGTCTTCTATAATGGTGTACATCCAAGCATCTGCGAGAATCAGTGGCAGGATAGAAGCGTCCTCGTCTTCTTCACACATAGACCCCATGAAGCTCTCGAATGCGGCCCTGGCCGCCTCGTTACAGAATAACGTATCGACGTCTGTACGGTTCCGCTGGCCGATGTCTTCTGCATTGTCCATCCTTATAGCTCGGAAAGGAGCCAGGCGCCACCAGCCCATGTATGGTTGGTCTTCATCTGTTATCTTATGCAAGAAAGTGTATGCGCGACGCATGTCCGCCCTTCTGGCCTCCGTCACTGCTTGCGCTTCATCAGGACGGGCAGGCCTCACTAGAGCGTCGTACCCCAGCATTTCGAAGAAGGTATTCCTCATGGTATTTTTTCGGCCCCAATGCACTGGCCGCATGCGTGTTGAAGGCTTCGAATCACTTGGACGTTCCCGGCAATGTTTTCCCGGCACCTTCCCAGATCGGCAGATTCTGCATTGTCGCCATGACTCATTCGCAACAGCATACTTTCCTCGCCAACGAACTGTCCCAGAATCTCCTTGCCGTCATCGTAGAACAGACTCTGGGACGAATCTGTCATGACACATCGTGGCACCTTGTGCACGGTGCTTCTTAGTGTTCCATCAGATTCCGTGACATAGTACGTGAAAATTGATCCAATTGGATGTGTCCTCGGGATAGTACTGAATCGAAACTCCGTCTCCGGATCCATCGGCTGAATACAAACAGATCGCAACCTCCAATCCGTAACCAGAGCCTCGGTTGATGTCGTCCTGTTCAGGAACCACTCTGAATCTGTACAAACGTCCTTGTGCGTACTAGGAACCTTCATTGCAAATATGGTTGGGGCGATTATCTTGAAGTCCTTGTCCAACTGCATCGTGATGCCGATGAAATCAGCCCGGATACCAGATGTGATGTACTTGTCCCTTCTCTGTAGTGTAGTCTCCACACTGGTCGACCTCCCTCTTGTGAGACGCGTACTAGAACTTCGGCGGCCACCACTCGTACGCCGATCCGAGCACTGCTTCCGAAGCTCATGTTCGGCTCGAAGCCGTTCCAACTCACCCTTCTTTTCTCTCTGAGTCTCCAGTATACTGGACACAACTTCCTCCAAGCGTACCACTCTGGTTTGTCTCTCGCTCGCTTCCGCCTTGAAATGATTGATTCGTGATTCAAGTTGTTGGATGAGGGACTCCCTACGCTCGTCATCTCTGATGCCTGGCCCTGTTCCAGGAGTGTTGGCGTTTCCTTGTGCCGGAAGTGTTTCGAGACGTAGGTTGTGCACGTATCTGTGATGAATTATGTTTTGGTCCAGGATTTCTCCCGGGTCCGTGCCCATCTCTTGCAGGAGCAACTCCCTGTGTGACATCAGAGGGGTTCGAACTTGTGCGAACAAGCTGCCATGTCATGGCATCAGACGTGGAAGGAACCTGTGACGGACGGGATGCCGAATGGCGCTCATCGAAGCCGGAAGGATTGATGACAACGGAGCGCGCAAGTGTGGCTGGGCGGTCTTGTATCGTGATTTCATTTCCTTGTTCCGTTCTTCGCACTGGCTCGGCAGTTTGCCTTCTTGCCGTTGTCTCCACAACAGCATGAGACCTCGTTACACGGACCAGTCCTGCTTCTTGGTCTGAAGGACGAACGCGTTTCATTGTTATTCTCCTTAAGCAGATGATGACGGAATGGTTTCCAACTTTGAAATGATGGCTGAAGGGCGTGGGATGAAAATGTCTCCAAACTTGCCTTTCATTGTCTTAAGTAAGCTTTGTAGCCTGGAATGAATCAACGTCCTTAAGCATCTCCCGTCATCTCCAATGATGTGTATTCTACACATCATCCAGGACAACCACCGCCAATCCCTGTGTAACCGGTCAGGTTTTCCTGCATAAAACGATGTGGCCTAGAATCAATACTCTGATTGAAACACGCACGATTCGTTTCAAGTTGAGAAGTTCCTTGCAGGCAAAACGAAATGAAAGACGGTATCGTTTTATCTTTCGATAATACCCCGAGAGCTTTAAACTGGACTACAGTGCTGTTTACGACCATATCTTCTCAACATGGTTCTATTGAAGTCTAACAATCAATCGGAACTCCCTGTATTGATCTTCTTCACTACGAAGGGTACAAGGGTATTTCCGTTAGAATGCTTCCTTCAATACCTGAAAGCATTCGTACTTTGTATAACAGTATGACGGTTACGGCTCTGGCGTGGCCGGTTTTGCAATTATCTAGTGCCCACGCACGTGCAGGGATCCACGCGGTAGAAGTGGAAGTTACCTTTCGTACAGTAGTCCGTTCTGTCACACGGCCTCGCGGAAGTACGCACATGTCACGAAATCAATTTGGACTAACCCCAAAATTTAACATACGTAACTTTGCAATAATGCTGCAAAGAGGCCCTCCGTTGCCCCAGTCCTAACCACAAATTCGTCCTTTACCGCCCCCTCTTTCTCCTTCTTTCGCACTAATTCCGTGCACCCACTATCGCCGAGGGTTCTGATATGTATTGGGCAGTGGAGTACGTTAGCGGTTTGCGTACAGTGAAAATAGAATACTGAGCTGTATTATCGTTATTTTCCATATAATTTTATTGTTCCGTTGCGCCCTGGATAGGGCCAAGCCCTCCCTGTGTGAGGTAACCCATACCTGTGTGACATTTGCAGGGGACATCGGCATGCTTCTGCATGGTATCTGTGTATAGTACGCACGAGCAATATTCTATACTGCACTGCATGAATATTCCTCACCCTTCATTTTCAACTTTATATTGTGTTCCCCTGTACCCTATTGTAGGCCAACCTTCCTTGTGTGACAGAAGCAATGCCCTCGCCCATATCTGTGTGAATTATGCAAGGAACTGACAGATAAATTTACGAAGACCATTTAGTATTGTGAGAGCCAACTTGCACAGACCGATTTTCTCAGTTAGGAACACTGTGCTTGGGTTTGGTCTCGATGTTCTTCAGTAAATGCATATGGCTCTGATGTACATTCCCAGAACCTGTTCACATAAAACATTTGGGATGGCCAGCCTTCGTGTTCGCTTACACCTGAACGAAAGTGAACGTCTCGTTCAATGCGATTGTGTAACATAGATAACACATCATTGCATGGAAGAACATGCACAATACCAAGTATACTATCCATGGGGCAAACCCCAAAATACTTTCGTGGTTCTGATAGTCCTCCTCTGTCATCATCGACCCGTCCAGGTGTTTGTGCCCATTTCAATCGGATGCAGTTCTAGACCTTGTCGATACCGTCCACCGGGACAGCTTCAATGTTCACGACTTCATAAAACTGTACGAAAGCGTATTCGATAGTAGTGCTGCAGAAGCATGTAGGGCAATTCTCAGCATTGTGTACCATGCACTGAGAAGAGTTGGGATGCAGCTTTCCTGGTGGAACAACACGGAACAATGCCAATACTTTGGCGAACCACATCGTCATGTACCCATCTTCTATTTCCGTATAGGCCTCGATCATCACGTTATCGCAGCGAGGGTCCGCAGATCCGTAAAATGATGCTGCAGCCACAACCCTCTGGCTAAATCTTTTCGTTTCCTTCGGGATATGAACATCTCGACCGTCTTGTATAATACTGCCCAAGTCAGGCACAGAGTATACTCTGTGCCTGACTTGGGCAGTACAGTTTTGCAAATCTGGGTTCGTCTCTGGGTATACCTATCGAAGTGGTGGGAATGGCCTGCTCCAGAACCAGTTATTTTCGAAAGCTCTTCATCCAGCAATCGACGAAAGCAAACGATACTTTCATCTCCGAGCAGACGTACCATATTTCTTTGTTGTTCCAGAATTAGTACCTCATCTGTCAGTCCTTTCTTATTGCGCCCCATAACAACAGGAAGAGGTTCGGGGGCCGTCTTGCTTCCATCCACCAACACATTTCTGTTTCTCCTGATGTTACGAGGCAGTAAGTCTTCCATGCTCAACACAGCACCGGCCTGTACGAGGTATGCAGAATCATTCATTACAGCAAGCAGCCTCTTTCGGTTTCTCTTGACAAAGTCACCGCGCCCCTCAGCCCTACACACATCCTCTGAGTATGTTGAAAGTCGTCGTATTGTTTCCGATACAGCACTCGACTTTCGCCGTGATGTCCGACCATATGCCTGTTGGAAGAATCGATGGGCAATCTCGAAAAGGTTAGCATCTCCATGCTCTAAGCCCCCCATTCGTTGAAGATCTTCTGGAATGTGATCCAGTAGGTGCCATTTCGTGGTCCCCATACCGGATGTTTGGTGGTCTTTGAAAACTCCCAATGCGGCCTCCTTGAATTTAGCGATGTCCTGTGTGAAATTTTCAATGGAGGATGGAATCCAGCGTTCCTTCCCTTTTACACGGAGAAGACGATGCATGACATCCGTATACCGAGTAAATGCATGTGTCACAGGAGCAACAGACACTTCACCGCAGCATCTGTCGATTATCGCACCAAGAAATGGGGCAACCTGATCCAATGAACGGTAGTCTTTAGCCTCCAGCATTCCGATGAGACCGTCGTCTCGGATAACTCCGGAGTGTCCTCCAGGGCCTTGTCCTGTGCCGAAGTCCACATGAATACCAAGTCCAGCTGACATTTTCTGTGTTCTGAAATAGAAACATGTTCATTTCTTTTAATAACCAAATTCCGGATTCCAGAGAATTGACGACGAAGACCAGGTCGCGGCCCAACTGCAGTTGTGAACTTATCCGTGGATCGCAGCCGTACCAGAGCTGCTACCTTGATCATTTTGGAAATTCCGAGGTGAAGAACATGCAACAAATCGATAGTGAACGCACAGTACATATCCAGGGACGGATGTGCGTCCGAGAAGGGGAATTCAAAAAGAACAGGGCGTAACTCGTGCATCGAGTTATCTCGAAGAACCTGTTCTGCAGCTTCCTTGTCTATCCTGGACTGCGTGGGTTGAATACCACGCTTGTTTCGAGAGGATTCCATGAGATCTTTAAATTCTTGGAGCAGTGTTTGCGTCTCTTGGGATCCGCGGTTACACCACACAGTACCTTCTGAGAGCTCGCCTTTTGGGATCTTACATCGGAAGCAAGGTCATACTGTCTGTATACTATGCCTTAGAACAAGCATATCATTAGCCTCAGGCAGGTCGGCTATGTACGATGCCACGAATATGTGACAGTGGAACCGAGAACCCCCCTGTAATCTGACTGGGAAACTAACTTCAGCTACAGACCGCAGAGCTTTCAGTACGGTCTGTATCGACTCATGAATGATGGAAAGCTTCTCGAGACGGTTCAGTTCCGGAGGCCTTGAGCGTGCAAGATCATCTGAAATACCAGTAAGATCTGTATCCGTCTTGTGAAAGAAGTCGACGGGTAAATAGGAAAGAACAGTGTGGCCACTAGTGATGAGCTTTCGACGTAATCCCTCGGCAAAGTTGTGTAGAGTCACATGAAGCGGATAGAAAGAAAGTCCAGGCGATTTCATTGATGTCACTGATTTATCACTGTACAGTTGCAGTAACCCTAGGAAAGAGGGATCTTCATGACCCTGCCCCTCACGCCACCGAACCTCTGCCCGTCCGTCTGCCTTGATTCGCTGTAAAACAGAGGAATACCCGTCTCGACCCAGACCGGAATCCAGCGGATGTAAGCCTCCTGGTCCATGGGTACTTTAAAGAAGTATGTCCTCTCTCGCCGCTGCGGATATCTGACGACGGAGGAGCGTCACAGGGTCCCTGGTATTCACGTTACTTCGGAATACCCTATCGCTGTCAATCAGAAGTACTTGAAACCCATCATCTCTTAGCTCCTTTTCTAAATTCGATTGTTTGAAGCTGCGGAGATTAGATACGTTCGGAACACGATGGAGAAAGGACTCCATTGAAAAGCTGGCCGAGAAACAACATCGAAGAAAGATTTCGTGTGTGTTCGACCAAGCACTCGTTCGCTGTCGAGGAGGAGGTCTGCAAGATCAGCACATGCCCGAGAGCATAGTTCATCTTCGGATGGCTCTGCTGGGAGTTCCGTACCACCTGCATGTGTGACATGTTCTTTGGAGGGATGAATGGTATCCACAAGGTTTTCTTCATCTTGTACTTCT